>JAVCKT010026613.1:9274-21164 GCA_032273925.1 Rhynchotus rufescens | reverse complement strand
TTAATAAAGGGACAGTTTTCCCGATCAGAAGGTTTCTCCCACTTCAGAAGCATGCCCTAGGACACAGACCACTTTGCAGTGATTCACAGACTTCACTTCTTGAAGATATCAAAAGGCATCCCACATACTGCTGATCATCAAATTCCACAATTACTGAAAGATTGTCATCTGTTTTGGTTAACATCTACTTCTGAGCGCAATAATAGAAACACTTATCTCTCCATCACGGTGGTTTCTATTGAAGATTAAACATTGGGGCTTTCCACAACCCTAAGGCTGAGATAAAGGACAGGGTGGTGGTTTTTTGTTTTCCAAACTGACCTGGTAACAGGCTCTTCAGAGCCTTTGGTGCCGGCCAAAGGATGGAAACATGATCATGCAGATTGGGTCTGTGTGTAACATGCTGAGATGCAGATTGGGGCAAGTGGAGAGAGGGGATGCGTCCTGCAGACTGTTCCTTGGCCTTTCTAATTAAGGAGGAGGAACCTCTCAAAGTCAGAATTCAGAGGATTCAGTGCATTGCTGCTAGGCAAATTTTTGTTTGTCAGAATTGGAGGAGACTCTTCATCAATTGTAAATTGTTCTCTCAACGCCATCTGCTTCTTCTCTTGTTAGGAATTTAAGTATTCATTATAATGCAGCTAACTGCAGGCTCGAATTCTGCCAAAGCTGAAAAAGCTGCAAGTCAGGCTAGCGTGAGGAGCCTGCCACATTCCTGAATCTCTGATTCAGGCTTGCAAGTTTGTCATCAAGTTTGAAATTGAAACCAGAGGAGCCAGCAGCAAGCTCTGCACTCATAAATCAGCTGATAATGGGCAAATTGTTCTGGGCCTTTCCCCGCAGAGGAAAGCAAAGCAGTGCAGAAGGGCTCGGGAGCAGAGCTGCGTGGAGGCAAGGCTGCAGGACAGGCCTCTTGCTGGCCAAGGGGCTAAAGGGGCATCTGGATACGTTGCAGTTCCCTTCTTGTTGCACTCACCAAAAATAACAGTGGGATTTACTGTGCTCCTTGATTCTAGGTAACAAATTTGTCTGGAAGAAATAGGTGGAATGGAAATGGGTGCACCCATGTGCCCCCAGTAGCAAGGGCTGCTTTGTGCTTTGTTGTGGCCTCTGCCACTAGAGGGAGATACAAATTGACCACAAATTATCCCTTGAAAATTAGTTTCCAGGTCATTAAGGAAACACGGACCAACTTCTGCTGTTGGGATTCACCTGGCAGTCTGGAATAAGCGACTGATTAATTTCCTCTAAGGTGCATCGGCGTCACTGAGAACAGGGTTTGGATCTGCCTAGATGAAAGCTAATTAGGAATACAGTAACTGTGAATCCCAGGCTTGAAAAACAGGTCACCTTGGACTTGAAAGTCCAGTCCTGGGCTCAAGAAACCACGGTAGGGATGGTTACGTCATTCCAACGGCCCCACATGTAAGAAGCCCTTTCCAGGGCTACTTCGGAGACAAACCTGTGTTGCAGCCAACCTGGGCTCCAGGGTTGCAATGTCGAACACTGCCATATTCCAAAATCATTTTAGATTTTGAAAATACAACCTAACAGATGCATTTTTTTTTTTTGAAACTAAAGGACCCATCTAATAATTTGAGATAAACAGGTTTAGGACAAGAAGTCCTGTGGTAGGTAATGCAAGTATATAGAAAAATATTAGTAGGCTCTCTTCCTTTAGGCAAATTACTATGTAATTGTCCTTATTTCTCACTGCAGAAGTGTCTGATTCATATGGCTGGATGCAGGATTGTTCATGCATCTATACAGCTGTGGATTCACTGGATGTTATGGCACGGCAGCTAAATATGTATCTTTGACAGGTAGAGATTGGTTTCCTGCATGGATTGCCTTTTTCTGCATTTCTCTATGTTGTTTTATTTTCATTATAGCTGACAGTGGGCAGGAAGACATGATTAGTAGTGTGATGGGAGAGCTGGAAGATGCCAGGCAGAAACTAAACTGACCTGTTGGTGCTTCAGATTGATGGTAAAAGTAGCAACAGGAAAATGTTCTGATGATCATCACAGGGAGCTACTTGTTCCCATTACTTTAAAACCTGCTTTAGCATACAGACTTGATAAAATACAGAACATACATTTTCAGTATCTGTAATTACAATGGCTCTTCCCCTGAGTGGTGGACTAATTACAGGTTGTGTTTGCTGGCATGAGGTGCTAGTTCGGGATGAATGATGCCCTGAAGTCAGAGCATTACAGTGAATCACACGTAGCCAGTGCAGATTGTCCTGTGCTGCTTGGATCTTGAACTCCAGGGAAAGGCTATATCTGCAGAAAGGATCTCCTTTTGTGTGTGATGCTGTGTGAAAATAGTTATCTTGAGATGCAGCTTCAAGAATTCTTTCTGTCCCTACTTCAAATGGCTTTTCATATCTAGAAAAATAACTAGGGATTTTTTTCTTTTTTTTTCAGTAACAATGTAAATAGAATGTCTGTAATAATTGAACAAAAATGTTGAAAATTTAAAGGATTTCAATCGTAAATTTGGAATGTTTATCTAGCAAAGTAGACATTGCCACTGAGGTCAATGATTTTCCTAAAGAATGCTTGAGAGCAAAGATTAAATATAGTGTGTACTTTCCCAGTGGATTCAACACTGTGCTGTACACAAGATAATTTCATTCATTATTCAGTCAGCCTTCATTACATACACCTTTAGAGTAATAAGGTCTGAGTTGTTTTGTTTTCACATCTCAGGAGTTTCATTAATTTTAATGTCTCTGGATTCTCTAAATGTCCAAGGCTGCTGCAGTGTAAGTGCCAAGATCTAGAAACTTTCAGCCTATTCCAAGATGCTGAAATTACCAGGAAAGTTTTACTGGTTCGGGCCCTGTCCAGCACTACGACTTTGTTTAAAACGTTGACAGTATAGTAATGCATTGTGGCAATTTGATTTGTTTTCTTTATCTGTGTTGTGAAAGATTCAAATACCATTGTCTGCATTTGGATTAGGTTGTGATAATGCAAAATAAAATCAACTGTTTGTTTTTCGCAGCTAGAAGGCAGAATGACCCCATCATCCTTGCAAGTAAAGCTAGCATAATGTGTCTAGTTATAATTTTATATTAAGCTATAGTTGAAAAATAACAATAGTAATCTAAAAATGAAAGGAGAAAGTTAGCAGCGAGTGGCTAAACAGAAACAACTGTGATCTCATGATCTACCCAGAATACCCCAAGTGATCCTGAAATCACTTTACTGTCTTAAGAGACTAACACTTAATAGTTGCTATTCTATCATATGTATTATTTTATATAGTGTTTTACATAGTGGCAAAATACTTTGCTTGGTTTCCACCTGGCTTTTACTTTGGTTATGATGCAGCTGCAGCTGCTGAAGCCGGTGAGCAGTGGGTACTGATACCCTAACGAGCGACCACACTAATGTACTCACTGCTTACCTAGGCTATGGATTTGATGCTTCTGTCCACAATTCACTCTAGCAAATCTGGTACCGTTTTGCAAACATGCAACGGGAAGCAAATGTGTGTCCTTTAATGAACAGCTCCTCCCAAATGGAACCTTAAAGTACTCTAAGAAAACACGAATACCTTATTCTAGCAGTAGTTCACCAAGTTCAAGCAAACCTCTAGGATGTATTTAAAAGAAAAAGAAGGCTACCAATTTAAAGTACAAAACACAAGCAGGAATACTTTGTAAGAAGTCTGTGAGTCATGTTTTCCTCATAAAATTGTTGAAACTATTGTGCCTAGAAACAATTAAGAATGTGACTAGGAATGGAAAAGTTTAGCCGTAAATACAAACAGACACCAGCTTTTTGTTTGTAAAGGATGAAGGTCATTTGGCTTGAGGAATAGGCTGATACTCACACAGGCTAAAGAGTATATGGGGTTTGAATGTACTCACTGCTGCAGAGAAGAGCAGATGTATGCCAGGATGCTTGGGAACACTGAAGGTTAAATGATTGTAGCATATTAGTGCACTGAAAATCATTGAAGATAGGAACCAACAGACATAATCTTTTTTTTTTTTCTCTGTTTTTTAAATATAAAACACCTCTTTCAATTTATTTTGAAATGTATCATTTAGTCCCTGAAATCTCAGTTTTACAACATTGCACATGTTAAAATCTTACAGTAAATTTAGGCAGTATGGAGGGCTGGCTGGAGACCCTCAAATGTTATTTTTGCAGCCTCCTCCTTTTCTCCAGCAGATCAGTGTCTTTATTGCCCTTGGCAGAAGGCATTTTCCCTTGGGCCTGATAAGTTGTGTTCTACACGTGCCAGCCCAAAGCGAGCTACCCTGCTCATGTGCTGTGCTTTTTGGGAAGGGATGAATCCCTGTATTTAAGGGATTTGAAGTCATTGATGTGCCCAGCAGAGATAATAGATTCAAAAATGGATTTGAACTCGGCTTTGTCAGGAGTACATATCTTATTTCTTTCTAGCCTAAAAGGAGAGCTCAGTTTGAGATGTGTCCAGATGCTTTTACTCAGGGGCAGTTGTAGTGCAGCTCAGCACATTTATACAGACACTCTGGCTAGCAAAACCCTCTGTTTAAACAACTGCATTTATAAATCTTTCTTACCAATAAAATGCTGTCTTGACATCCTACTTATGGCTGTCTAGTCCCAAGTGTGAAATGAGTAGTAAGATTTCTAGGTCACTACTGAAAATATATTGCAGGTGTGTAGTGTGACTTCATCAACCTAATTTCAAAGTAAAATAGGTAACTGCTTCACTGATGCAGTCTTTCATTTTTTCTTTTTTGTTTTGAACGGAAACTGCTAGGGTTGGTAAAAATGTGCTTGTGTGTTGTAGTTGAATGTTGCTGTATGTGGTACAACTAGATATGACAGAGTCAGTGGCCTTGAGGGTTGAACCTTTGTGCAGCTAGAAGGAAAAAATAACAAAAACATCAACATTTAAAAAAAAATTTATGGCTATACGTAAATAAGGTCCAGTACATCTGTCATTTACACTAATTTGTGATAGTGTTATCTTTTTGGAGTCCAGAACAGCATTTGATTTTACACTAAAATGCATGGCAACAGGCTCAGGGCTAAGCAAGTTAGCTCTTTCCCCAGCTGAGCCATGGGGGTCTGCATGTTTCAAACTTAACTTACATTTGTTGGCCAGAGATCTCCCTGGTTTTGTTTGCGTAGTATCTACAAGCTTCAAAGCCTTTCAGCCTTGTGCTCTATTGGAATTAGGAGTCCTATAAAATTATGCAAGCTTTCTTCTGCATTTCTTCCCTCGCTTCTACCCATGAATTAGGATTCTTAGGTTAGGGAGCTAAAGAATAGATCCTGGGAATCTAACTCTGCCTTGATGAGGGATGTGGTCAATAACCATGAGGCTGTTTCTCCTATTTCTTGCTTTAACAAAATATTATGCAATGACATTTTTCAGTAAGTTGCCTGTTTTTTTTTTTCAGACTAATGATCCTTTAGATGGGGTGACTGTTAACAGACTTTTAAGCATCTGAAAACCAAGGGAAAGAATGGAAAATATTACAAAACTTCAACTGTGATGTGATGCAAGTGCCCTGTGTGATTAGGGGTGTACAGGAGATGTCCTTTCAAAGCACAAGAACATAACTGCTGTGCAGTTTGGTTAGAAGGTGATTGAATGCACCTAAATCTGTCCGTATAGCAGGTTTTCTATTGATGCCACTGAAACTGTGGAGTCCTATGGAATTAATGCACAGAGATACCAAATAAGTAGCTATATCCAACACTTGTCTTCTCTACAGCAAGCAAGGTAGCTTGCAAAGCAGGTAGCTGGCCCAGATTTATGATTGTCAGATCTTGTTCTAATGCCTCTTGCCTATTTCTCATGGATATATTCATGAGCTTGGCAAAGTCCCTGTAGAAGAGACAAAGATATCGGAGCTCTGAGACTTCAGGGAGCTGGTGGAGAGGTTTCATATCCCATAGACATTTCTCACTCAAACAGAATCTCTGCTCTGGAAACTTCAGTTACTGCTGTAGCAGATAATGGGACCTAAAGCGTAGTCACAGTAATTCCCTCTACCTGGAGGTGAATTTGCAAACCTTGCCAGAATTTGCAGAATATGCCCAAAACTTGCAAAATATGCTCAAAATCTCATCCCTCTTGGGAAGTAGATTTAACCATCAGTCACTCTATGCTCTACATCCATTCTGGAAGAAGACTGAGTTGGGTGGCTCTCCAGGCTAGTGGCAGAGCCAGGAAAGAGTCTTGCTCTGACACTTCTGGGCTTCTAGTCTGCATAACTGCATCCATGCTGCTGGAATAATGTGGAGGCACAGGGATTGGGTGCAGATGTTTTTTTCCAGTATCCACACTGTTTAATAAGAGCTCCTAATGTCTTGGAACATTTTCTGTAACACAGGACAAATTTTTTCATGGAGTATCTCCATGCAGACCTCCTTACTGGAGCTTTCCGCCTCTGTACATACTTCTCTGTAGAAAAAAAGACGTTCCTTTTTTTTTTTTTCTGTTTGTTTTTGTTTTATTTAGTCAAAATTTTCCAGCAATTTCAAATGGAGTTTTGTGTGAGTAAGGATTAAGAGCTAAGAGGTAAATTAGGATTTGGCCCTCATTTTGGCATCATTAAAAAAAAATAAAGCAAAGATGCTAGTTGTGGTGTTTACGTTACGCCAGCCTGTGGGGGGAAGGAAGGGAATTATTCTGTATATTAACTGTCTGGGTGATTTTCTACAGCTGCTATGAGGGATATGTCTGTTACTTATATTGTAACTTGGATTCTATAGACATATGGCAGAGAACATAGTTCTCCAGAAAGCAAAAGAGTTTGACTGATGGAAAACAGGAGAGAGCAATCCAAGAGAACTTCTGCCAGAGGAGGAGCCTGAACCTGAATTTTACTGTTAAAACCAGACTTCTGCCTTGGGCTTAACTACCACACTCAGCCAAAGCCCTAATTCTGCTGTTGACTTCAATGTGGCTCTGCACAGATGTAAAGAACTGCTTTTTGGACCTGGCCAAGTCTGGGGCTTAAGTATTGTTCTGGCATCAGAGTGATTTGGAAATACGTGGGTTGGCCTGAGCTCCTTTTCAGCACTGGGACAATTTTATTTTATTTTATTTTATTTTATTTTATTTTATTTTATTTTATTTTATTTTATTTTATTTTATTTTATTTTATTTTTAAATCAGAAATGCAGAGAGCCTGTAAGTACCTGATATTCCGTCTTTTACATAGTAAGTTTGCAAAATCAATCAGCCGTTGCAGAGGGCATGAGAGCTTTTTCTTCGGATAGTTCGATTCCTTATTCATTGTGTTGTGGGTGGCAACAGAGGAAACGTGTTTAGCAGACAAGGATTTTTTTCTGGTTAATCTATGCTGTTGCTCTGAGTATTCCCTTTTGTGCAGCTCAGCAGTGCCTCAGTGTAAACTACGAGGAGGGGGTTTCACTCATCTGTTTTTCTGTTTATTCCAGAAGGCAGCAGAGCTCCCGACTGGCAGTCATGTCGGTCAAGCTCACGTTCGTCTCTGCTGGTGACGGGGGCGGAATCAGCAGGAGTTGCTCCTTCACAGGATTCAGCACTATGCAAAGCAGAAAACTAGCGTAAGTAGCGCAAACTGGAAAGCTCCTGGTCCTCTGAACAAGAGACGTGAGGTACCATGAACCTATTTGCTGACCTCAGGTATCCATGCATAGAAATTCATTCTTCTTATCTTAAAGTGTGGGGTACTGTCATTGTGCACCGAGAAGCAGCTACTAGATGGTATTTCAGAGCTGGCTGCGTTTCAGAGGTCACGTGGCAAAATCTGTAGCGAAGTGTTCATAGCATCCATTTCTTTCAGCAAAATGTTGGTATGAAAGGTGTTGATATGAGAGGCTACCTAAACTCTGTTTGCTGTAGTGATTTTCACCCACTTTTCTGCTGGGTTTCTGCAAGCTCAGGAACAGATAAAAACACAGAAATCACTTTCCTTCTAGCACATGAAGTAGGTCTGATACTTAAATGGAAATGATACAGATAAATAATACCACAACTGCCCATTCTCCGTTTTTCCTAAATTACCAACTTAAATGGATTAAGCGTAAGAATTCGAAGGAGCTCTGCCTTTCATAGAGGTGCAGGAGATGCTGGTGTCTGGGCTGTTAGGAGACTTTCTTGCTCAGACTTGTGCTCAGACCACCAGCCCTGCTTGCAGCCTGCCAGCTGCTGACCAGCTTTCAGGTTAAAGGAAAATCCTTCTGAATAGTTATGCTAATTAAAAATCTCCTAATTGAGATGCTAAAGTTTTATTCTTGCAAAATATGTAATTGAACTCGACTCAATTCCTGCCATTATTTAAGCAGAGCAACATTATGTTGGAGGAAGGACTGCTTTCTGGCACTGCTACAAATGCAGCAGGGAGGGAAGACAAAGACGACTACTGTGAATTCACTACTGTCAGTAAGGTCAAGAGTACAGGCAAGGTTACAATAGAGTCTTCCAGTTTTCACTCCACTGCCGTAATTGCTAAACCATACTACACTGTTTTTTCATTTTTGCGTATCATAAATTGTTGCATAGCCCTGCTTTACACTGATAAATCTGGAGCTTTTCCATGAGAAGCACTTTTGTTCTTTTTTTCTGAATTTAGTGATCCCTATCTTGTTTGTGGAGTGCTTTTAGGAGGTATGATTTATAATTAGAAAATTAATATATAATCTCTGGCCGCCAGAATAATAACAAAGTGAATTATTTAGAAACATCATATTCAACAAGTATTGAAAAATATGCCTCTAATTGTATTTTCAAAAAAAAAAAAATCCTATTGTGTATAAGTACCTAGCTCATCTCATAAAACATATTTTCATAGAACCAAGTGTTTGAATTAACTTTTTCTCTAACAACAAGACTGGTAAAGTGGGAGAAGTAATTAAATTCAAGGCAATTGTGACCCAACTGAGAAGTGCTTGCATTTGAATAAATAGATTTGTTGTGGAAGCTGAGCAATAATAATACTGAACCTAGCAAGAGTCAGTCATCTTAAATCACAAGTATCACTAAGATCTTGAGAAAAACACAGGCAATAAATTCTATAAACATACTTGATCTGGCAGTACATAGTGGAAGTTCTTGCGGGGAAAGGAGCTACAGGAGAAGTGTTGAGCAGCTGTTGTTCCCAACAAAGGCACATCCAGCAGGGTAAGAACACTTGAAATAGAAAAGTTCATATTTCCCTTAACATTGTTGTGTTACTTTTAACTGCAAAGGATTTTTAGCCACATGCCTCTCCTCGTGCCTTTTTTTCCTGGTGTTACTTTTTGTTATTAGCTGCTTAGACAGAGGAGAGTTTTATTAAGGAATCTCCCCCATCAGGAAAACACTTTGAAAGGATGATGTGCAGCAGATACAGCCTGGTGAACACCCCTTCCCCAGCACAGTGAAGAACTTTCCTAACTAGTTTCTCTCATGGGCACTGTTGCAAAACACAGCAGGAGACTGCAGGGGCCCTGTGCAAGGTCTTTCCAAAAGATGACACATAAATCAGGTCCACATGGAGATTCTCGAGCAGACGCTAAATATACTTTTGCATTTCTTCAGCAACTTCCTTTTGAGGCTCTCAGTGAGACACACTATTTCATTTTGCCTCACAATGGTCTCCTCAGGAAGTAAATATTATTACTGTCATCTATTAAATGGGAATCTGATACTTAGATTACTAAGTTCACAAGGGAATTTAGCTACATAACACCAAGCTTTTTGGTATTCTCCTTAAAGGCCCACACTGGACACTCTACATTTTTATGCAGCATATGAAAATGGGATTTTAAACTCAAGATTTCCTAGGCTAGGACTGAGAACAGCTCTCAGGTTTGCTGGGATGATGATATAAGGACCAGACTCACTTATTTCCTTGCTCTGGGGTCACATGCCTTGATCTTGAGGCAGCCAGTGGATAATTAAGCCTGGTGGAGCTCCTCACTTTCTCAGGTGAGCTGAATGTAGGACAGGGCTCCTGGAAGGGGTGGGATGCCTCTCTTGAGGGCAAGGCTCAGGTTAGTGGAATGAGAAGCTTCCTAATGTTGTCTTAGAGGCTTGGCTTCAGGGGATCATTACCAAAAACTAGAGAAAAATAATTAAGTCTTAAGAAGAGGGCAAAAGTAGAGGTAAGCCTGGAGGAGTCTGTGGGTGCGAAGTGTTTGCAGTGTTTGCATTCTGGTGTGAATGCTGGGGAGTCATAACTAATGACTGTCTAGAGGTTTGATAATTCTTTAGATTACAATTTTTTAGGCAGTTTTTGTCACTACTTTTGGAAGTAAGTGTCACGTTAAGCATTGAAAAAAGGCAGCCAATAAATGCTGTCTGTGCTCAGGAGGTGTCTTTTTAAAAATTTGTGAGGAGTCTTAAGAGAGCATTTGAATAGGTACTTCTAAAGACTTTTCAGGAGGGCTTTCCAGAGTGAATGATAGTATAAAATATATATAGTCTCTTGATCAAGCTTTAAAACTAGTTGTTTGTGTTCATTGTAATCTATTTAATTGTTGTGTCCCAAGTAGTATTTAAAGTGTTAAGGCTTTAGGCCATTCACTGTTTGGAAATTACTGATAGCTGGAGAGCAGAAGCTTTTGAAATCTAATTCTACCTCTAGTTCAGGGTTGTTAGACCTTGAGCAGATAAAAAGCTTGTTGCCTTGGTTTCCAGCATCTCCCCTGAGAGTAGGAAGGAGGGCATCCCTGCCCCCTTAGCTGTGCTGGAGCGGAGCCGCTGCTGTGACGGTGCTCACAGAGTTAGGTCCTTAGCTGCTGTGCAAGACAACTGCAGTCTGAACAGGAACCTGTTTTAAAAAAATTGCCTGTTCTGTGCCCTACCTCAGAAGAAATGTAGAGCTGCATGATTTCCTACATCCCTTGAGAAGGATAAAAGAGACCCACTAAGCTCTTCAGTGTCTATCTGAAGCTGGGAAGATAGATTTTTGGCATCTTCTTCTGGATGAACTATAGTTTAGAAGCCATTTTTTCATTTCTGATGGAGTTGTAAAAGCTTGGGTCCTTTCTGCCTGGATATCTAAAGCTGGGCCTTGTCTATCTCATGTTATCTATGAAAGTGTTCTTGCTGTTTTAAATAATTTTGCTGCACTGAGTAACTCCATTGGGGTTAGCTATAACTTGCAGCCTGGAAGCTCTGTGGCTTAGACATTTTCTCCTAGGTTTTACATCTTCACCTTATTTGTTTTTTTCCTTTGTACAGAAAGTCTCTCGGCAGAAGTTCGGTGAGATCGAGAATGTCACTGAGATCCCCCAAGGCTTATTCTTCTCTGCAGAAGGGGGAAGTCATCTGGGATCCAAAACCACTTCAGGTGAAGAAAATTTTTGAAGCTTTGAAGAAAGGACTTAAGTAAGGACTTTTAAAATATTGCAATTGCCTCACTTAGTCATGGTGCTTAAGTTTCTGTACCCTGTTGTTCTCTCTGACTTCTCTTCACTATCTGAACTTGTCTGATTTTTAAAGCTGAGCTTGCTTTATTATTATATATTACTATATAAATATTTTTATGTTTTAAAATATGCATATCTTAATCATTGCAGTTGGTGTTGATGGGTCTGGACTAGGATTGTAGGACCTTTATTTATACCTTGAGGCTACTGTAAGAAGACTAAATAGTGTCCCTTGGAGTAATAATTCTTATGGCTTTTTCTGATGGTGTCCCACTAGCTGTTCTGCATGTGTGTTGCTGCCATCCCCAGAATTTTTACTGTGTTAAAACGTAGGTTTTTTTAAACTAAGAACACATACAAAAATGTAATAATTTGTTGCAAACTCAGCTGTCAATGAAAGACTATGAAGTCTTAGGCTTAAAAAAGCGAATCAGTGTCTTATTAATGGAACTAGATTTAAAACAAATAAAGATTTTTTTTTTTTCCAGAGTTTAGAATATATCAGGGATTAGGGAGGAGAAACC
>JAVCKT010026612.1:0-51691 GCA_032273925.1 Rhynchotus rufescens | reverse complement strand
GGGGTTGGTCTCTTTTCAGTGGTGGCCAGTGACAGGACTAGAGGAAATGGCCTCAAATTGAAGCACCAAAAGTTCCACAGGAACTTAAGGAAAAATTTCATACCAGTGAGGGTGACGGAGCCCTGGAACAGGCTGCCCAGGGACGCTGTGGAGTCTTCTTCTTTGGAGATCTTTAAAACCCGTTTGGGTGCAGCCCTGTGTCCCGTGCTCTGGGTGACCCTGCATGTGCAGGGGGTTGGACTAGATGACCTCTGAGGTCCCTTCCAACCTTAAGCATTCTGGGATTCCAAGATTTTATGATTCTGTGATTCTAATCACTACTGCCATGAGCTGGCCGGACGTTGGCTAAGCTATTTCATGTCTCTGGCTCAGACCCCAGCTCCATTAATCGAGGATATTCTCATGGGCATCACACCTCAGAGCTCATGGGCAGAGGACACCATAAGCATATTCCTCTTATCGCAAAAAAGAAAACCCCTGGACTTCTTTTTAAATTTATGGCCTTGTTCAGTCAACTTTTAATTAACCTTGGATATCTCTACTAAAGACTAGAATTTCGTATCAAGCAGTGAAGCTCCTTGCTCAAGGCAATCAACTCATGGAGCTCATGCTTTTTTTTTTTTCCCTTCCCCTTCTCCTTTTAAAGAAGTAATTTAAGGAGGCACGTCTTTAAAATATACATCCATCATAGAGATTTCATTAATCATGACAGTGCTTGTCTCAGGAACACCCTGCATACCAGACAGCTTGAAGATAAATAAATAAATTTATAAATAAATAAATAAATAAATTTATTGAATTCTAATTTGAAGTGACTCTGCGTGCTGACTCCCTGCGATTCTGACTTGCTCGTAATGCGATGTTTCGGGGTAGACGCCTCATGAAATCCTGCAGATACTTACTCAGGTCTCCTTTCATTTTCTTCCAATTTGCTACTTCTGGAGAATCTGGATATTTCTCCAGCAAATCAGAGAGTGCATCATTTATTTTTTGCATCTTCCCTGAATTCTGCTCCAATTCAGCCAGGAATTCCTGGAAAATAAGTAATTTCTTAATATACAGGGAAAAAAAAACATTGAGAAGGGACAAAGAAGCAGCTACAAACTAGAGTTGGACAAATTATGCTCTCCGCGTTCTAAGGGAATCATTTCATATTGTCAGCAAGACCATCAGCTAACTTGGCTCCGGGAGCAGAAGAAAGGATAGGGAATTGCTTTCCAAAAGCAGCTGGAGTGACCCAACAAGAAGGGCTAGAAATAGAGGGATCCAGATTTCTCTGAGCCAAAAGGAAAAGAGGGTGAAAAACCCTCTGGTTTCCAAGCCCTTTTGGAACCCTTTGGTTTCCAAAAACCAAAGAGGGTGAAGCATACCAGGAGCTTCCTGCTCCGAGGACCTGCTGGCATTCCCTCCTTTTGAAAGCCAAGGGCAGATGACTTTTAACCTCGATTCCTGGAGTACCATCTGCAAGAAGCAGCTCAGGCCCTGCTAGGAGGAGTTACCTTGTTGTGTTCTGCCTGAGCTCTCATGGTCTCCGTCTTGGTGGGCGAGGAGGAGGCCTCCAGCTCGGCCAAGGCGCGTTCCTTGGACTCCAGCCACTTGAGCATGGCAGTGGCCTCCTCCTGCGCTGCTCGCATCTTCTCCAGCATCGCTGCAAGCTGCTGCTGCCGCTCGCGCAGGGCGGCGCCGAGGCCCTCGTACTGCCGGTTCACGTCCGCCACGTCGCACTGGATCTCCGTCAGGTCTGCAGGCAAAACCAGCAGCTCGAGAAGAGGAACGCGGCCCGCATCGCCCCTCGTAACGAGGACGAGCAGGTACCAAGCTAGCCCCGGGCCTTGCTCCCATCCTCCCGCCTGCCGGAGACTGGGAATGTCGGGTTATCCGTCCCCGCTGAGGGGGGACGGTGACAGGTTGCAAACAAAGCAAACGCCTTGGTAGCCCCGGGACTGATGCAAGCTGAGCCCCGCTCCCCCCGCGTCTGCGCTAATAAAGCCTTAAATAACTTGACACCAAAACATAAAGCTGTTTTATGCATCTATTATTTCAGCGAGCTGATGAACTAACAGCAGATAACGGGCAATAATTAAAACTGCACTTGAGCTTGAAGGGCTGGCTGGTGCTGTAATCCCTCAGAACCAATAAATGTAATTGCAGGCCTTAAAATGACCTCCCATTTATCAGCTCTTAACACCAGCTGACAGGGTGCCAAGGTGCTGTCACTCCCCGGAGCTCCTTGTCTCCTGCCCGTCTCCGTCCTTGAGCCTGCCCCATGCCCGCGGCGCCCCGGCCGCCCGCTCCGCTGGGATGCCAGGGCACAGAGCGGCGTGGGGAATGGGGGGACGGAGCCCGCGCGCGGCGCAGCACGGCGCGGATGGCATCTCACCTTTGCAGGTGTGGTATCCGTTCACGCTGCCTGCAGCTCCTCCCAGTGCGGGCAGCACAGGACCTGGGCAGAGGGCACGGGGACGGACGGAAGGAGAAGACAGACGCGTTACGGGGAGCAGCCAACACAGGCCACCGTGCGAGTGGCCCATGTGAGCGGGCACAGCTCGCGTGACAAGGACCACGTGGCACCAAGCAAGCACGCGCCACCGCCCAGGACGGGACCCCGGGGCTCTCCCGCAACCTAGAGCCCAGCGCTCGCTTGGCCTCGAGCCCTTTTCGTCCTTCTCCGCCTGCCCTGATGCGTGAGGAGGACCACGAGAGGACAAGTTGGATGCTCTTCAGCTGGAGGCCAGGCTGGAGCGGAGTCCGCACAGCCAGCCAGTGTGGTGGCCACCGGCACCACGGAAAAGCCGCTACCCTATGAGTGACTTGGGGAATTAAAGCCTTGCAGGAGGCAGCTGAAGCCTTGTCATAGCCTCGCTCGGGAGATTAACTCCCCCAAAGAGATTATCTCCCCCACATTCGCAGGAGATGAAGCTATTTAAGCACGGCTCGCTGCTGGACTTCTCACTGCAGCAAGGCTCTGAGGATGATGTGTCAGAGCACTGTCATCCTTGGGACCCACTCCAGACGCCTCAGCTGCATCCAGAGTCAAGACGGGACTTCTCATAAACATCACTGAGCAAGTTTCCTCCGAATCCCTTACACGTAGGCCATGCATTCCCTCCACGTTCTCTGTGGAGGTTTCCCATCGAGCTGCAAGGCCCCGACAAACAAATCTAGCCTGAAAGCTCTCGTTTAGCCATAAGAAGCCAGGGACTTGTTCTCATGTGTTGGACGGTATCTTTTAGGTGGCTTCCAAACAAACCAGACATCATCTCATTGCTTTGTGGCCTTTGAGCCAGGAAAGAAACTAGTAAATTAAGCCTGAATATCACAGGCTTAGAATTTCATCCAGACAGACAATTCAAAGAGCGGGGTTTAATTAAAACATCTCAGGAGGCTGAGATGTTTTAATCTCATGGCCATCCCAGAAAGAGCAGAGCGCCACGTCCCAGAGCATCTCCCTGCAGTGGTGGCACCGCTGCTGAGCCCCGCGGGACTCGCGCTGCTGCCGGCCTTGGGAGCTGGGCTAAGAAGGGAGAATGAGCCCATTTCTCGCTCGCTGCAGGCACGTTCACGGAGCGGGGAAGCCAGCAGGCCACAGAGGAGGGGGCTCCGCGCCAGCCGCGACGGCGCCGGGCAGCGGCTGCCACCCACCTGCCTTGGCCTGGGCCTCGGGGGCCGTAATCTCCACAATCAGGTTCTCCAGGGCTGCCCCGCGCTGACTGATCTCTTCCACCTGGGCTCCCTTCCCCGTCCATTCTTCCAGTAGAATCTAGGAAAAAACACGGATAAATGAAGCTTAGGATGGGAGCGTGCTGCGGCATCGGGATGCAGCCATGAAGGGCAGGGAGAAAGTGGGTGCCACGGTGGCTATTTTTGTCTGCAGAAATAAACCAGCAAAACACCGTTCCCAAACTGTCGGGTCTGGCACAGGAAACATCATTTTCCCTCCTACTGTCTCGGGGACCTCCCTCCCACTCCGGCTGCAACCCAGCTCGGTCCCTGGGTTAGTCAGAGGCTGCCGCGGCCCCCGGGTGACTCAACAGGATGCTCTGCACCTGCTGAGTCAAACCCCTGACACGGCCCGGGGAGAACAGGGGCTCCAGCGACACGAGGCAGCCTTTGAGGTCAGCGAGGAGAAGCACGTGGCAAAAAAAAGGAGTGTACGCTGGACTCCCGCTTCCCCATTCCTCCCCAGAGAGGAGGGAAGCGAAATCGGATTGCTGGGAAAAACCATCAGGAAGAGTGTCTGTACGTGCCAGATGAGGTGCTGCGAGTCCCGAGCAGATGGGATCCCTAATGGCTAGTGCTGTGCGAGCCAGAACTGGGGCACATAACCCCATCCTGGGAATCCCGGCACGCGCTGGCATCTTTCCCAGCGCCGCTGCCCACCTGGAGCTGCTGCAGGCCCTTCTGCAGCTCCTGGGGGCCCAGGGAGGTTTCTGCGGATGGCACCTTCCCCTCGCTCTCCTTCACCCACTTCCTCACAGCTCCGACCAGCTTTCGGAAGTCGTCCAGTTGATGCTGGCAGGCAGACACGTCCTTTTCTCTGATGGTGAAAAGGGGACGGGGAGTTAGCACTCGTGCTTTGCCTTGCAATTACCCCGGCTTGAATGCAGCACAGTTGTGTCCCTGGCAGCCGCATTTCCCCGCCGTGAGCTGCTGCTAAGCAACACTGCACTCAGCACCAGGCAAAACGGGGCAACGCGGGCACTGCTCCCGTGCAACCGGGCTCCGACGGGCGCTGCAAGCTCCTGCTGCCGGAGCTGCTTGCCCAGAGGCAACCTGCTGCACGACACAGATTTGCTGGGGATTCCTGTGAAATTCCTCTGCTTTTCCCCCATCACCTTTCCTTATTCACCTGGGCACTCGAAGGATGCTCCTAAGGGATCCTCTGTGAGCCCCGCTCCAAAGGGACCCTGCAGAGGGGCCAGCCCCACTTGGAACGTGCAGCCAGCAGCACCCGCTCCCCTTGAGCACGAGGCTCTTGGACGGGCACGTGGCGACCCACGTGCTGCGGAAAACACGAACACCGGCTCCTGCAACACCCGGAATTTTGCACAACGCCCCCAGACAGGCTTTTTTTAAAGCGCCCGTTGGAGAGAGCTGCGCTGCGTCTCCGGCGTGGGAGTAGGCAGCAGGAAAAGTTCGCTCATGCCCCGCCGTGGAGAGGAAATCTTGGCAACGGGGTGCTGGGACTCACCTCTCCTTTGCCACTTTCTGCAGCTGCAGGAAGTCCTTCTTCAGGCCCTGCACCTTCTCCTGCTGCGGGGTGCCCGCCGGGAAGCCGCAGGAGCCTAGCTCGGCTGCCAGGTGCTCCAGAGCTTCCAGGTCCTCCTGCTGCTGCCTCAACTCTGAGTTCAGTTCCTGTCAAGAGCAAAGGATGATGCCAACCATGTTCCTGCCACCTGATTCAGTCAAAGGGGCAAAAACAGGGGATGAACCACACTGCTGGAGACCCTCTGCAGGCAGCATGGTGAATTCTACCGGTGCCAAAAGACGGACGAGGCTCCACTTTGCTTGCTAGAGAAGCTCTAGGTGAGCACAGCCTTTCTCCAGCGCAAGTGCCACCTTCCCAACCAAACCAAATCCAACCAAAGCTCAGATGTTCCATTTTAGGGCAGCTTAGAGCACTTTTGAGGCTGAGACCAAATCACTCCCTGCACAAGATCACTTGGAGGAAAAGCTGGACACCAGGAATCAGAGCCTCCCTAAGGGCTTTGGCTTATCCACCACTGTGCTCGTCGCCCCCACTGCCAACACTTGGGCATTTTGCTGTATGAACTTGTACCATTTTTAACTGATAACATCTTGTATTTGGTTTGGTCCTCGAGACATGGACTAGAGAATCCTTGAGGAGATCAGCCTGGCTCCAAGGAAATGCCATCCCCGGATGTTCTCCTCACATTGCCAGGAACAATTTTACCTGCTCCCCTCTCCCGTCCGCAAGCACCTCCTTGAGCCCTGCACAGCTAGAACCTCCTCCCTTCTTGGGCCAGGAGCGCCCCGTCTCACCTGAATGTGCTGGGAGAAATGAGTAATGTCACGCTCCGGCTGGTTCCCGGATGCCAACATCCGCGCTCGGCTCTCTGTGAACTGCTGCAGCTTCTCTGAGAGCTGCTCGTACTGCTCCACCTTGGGCAGGAGGCCTTTGAGCGCATCCTCCTTCTCTTGATGGTGCCGGCACAGGCGGCCAAACCGCTCCGTCACCTCCGCCAGCTTCCCTCGCAGGGCAGAGGCGGTGGCGCCGTCCGCCGTCTCCGTGAACCGCGTCACCATCTCGCGGGTGGCTTCCAGGCAGCTCTTCTGCCTGGCAATGTCCTGCTTCAGCTTCTGGTTTAAACACAAGCACAGAAGATGCCATTTTAGGAAGGCGCTCGAGCATAACTGAACTAGCACGAGGAGAAGGGCGCCCTTTGGAATGACGACAGACATTTCCAGACACCAGGATCATGCAAGGACAGGGTTCAATCCTAGTCCTCTTTCCTTTCTTACCTCCCCGATCTGATCTTCCTTTCCCCAGGGCTTCATAGCTAGTAGCTAGCCAAGGAGGAAGGGAGACCTTCAACATTCACGTCCTGGCTCAAATAAATGAGGTAAAGGGCCTATCCTTTTGGGGGTGGTTTGTGCATTTAGAGTATTTTAACTAAACCCAGGATTCTGTCTGCAAAGTCCAGAGAGCAAAGCGACCGTCCTCACCGCATTTGTGGCGAGCGAGTCCTGGATGGAGGCAGAGGAGAGAGCAGTCGGCTGCTTCTCCTCCAGGCTCTTCTCAATCTCAGCCACGGACTGCAGGAGACTTTCCAGGCTCTCCTGGACGCTTTGGGACTGGGCGATGGATTTCTGCAGCAGGTCGGAGCGCTCTGCCATCTGCTGGGAAAGGCTGCGGAAGCAGCTCACGATGGCATCTGGAGAGGTCGGCACAAAAAGAGAGAAATGTCAGGGAGGACCTCAGAGCCTCGCCTGGCACATGGACTAAGCAAGGAGCACCTCGTCCGTCGAGTTTGGAGATACAGCAACGCGTCTCAGCTTTAGAGATGCCTCGCTCTGTACCTGTGGTTTCCTGAATGTGTCCACGGTCAGGGGCTGGCTCTCCTTGTATCTCCAGCAGTGAACGAGCTGCTTTCTGGAGCTTCTCCACAGGTACCTGGTGCTCGGCCAGGTCTCCTTGCAGCTCCTGCTTGACACAAGACAAAGCCAAAGTCAGTGGCCCATCGCACTCAAGGGACCTTCCCCTGCTGCGAGTACCGTGCTCCAAGAAACTCTCTCAAGTTTGCTGCCTGGGGACCTCCTGAACCTGCAGGTACAGCATTGCACTCGGCCAACCAAAAAGGCAAACAAACCCAAGTCTTGCTGTTGCTGCTGCCTTCTACCACTGCTTCTGCTCAGAGCAGAGGCTGAATTTCTGTACACATCAGATGATCCCCCCCCAGACCACACACCTTAGCACTAGCGAGTTGCTTCTGCAGAACAGTAGGATCTGAAGAAACTGTCTCCGAGATGAGTTTCCCAACTGCTGCTTCGCTCTCCTGCAGCCAAGTCTTGAGGGATTCTGCCACATCCTGGAACTGCTTGTAGTAACCCAGCAAGGTGCTCAGGTGGGAGCCAAGCTTGGTGCACTGCAAAGGAGCAATAAGGCAGAAGGTGAGGAGGAGGCTCAGGAGCACAGGACAACCTGGCTGCCCCTGGAGAAAGCAGGCAGATCACTAAGGATGGGGAGGGAAATCTTGCCATATAGCAGACAGTTCTGAGAGGTAAAGCGCTAGTCCAGCATGAGAACGTGGACCTACTGTCTGCAGTGCTAAAAGCACAGTCAAATTCAGGGAAAACGCCAGCACTGCTTGTTTAAGGAAGACAACAGCCTGCAGGGTTTAAGCGACAGCCCTTGCTGTACCTTGGTGTGCAGGGCAGTGTATCGCTGCGTCGCGTCCTCCAGCTTGCTCCTCACGACACTTCCCGACGTCAGGGGCCAGGCACCTCCGTCCTTGGCAGCTCCCTCTGCATCCAGCACCTTCTGCCCTGACATGGTGACGAAGCGCAAATCGCCCTTGTGGGAGATGACGTCCTCCGAGAAACTTCCCTGTCGGAGCAGCAGCTGCTGGAGAGATGCCGAGTCGCTGTCCCCTCTGTACATCCCTTCCAGGTCTTGCTCCGCTTGCTTCAGCCATGCCTCGAACTCTCCGTGATCGCGCAGGAACTTCTGCAGCTCGTCCCGCAGCTCCTGCACCTGCTTCAGCTGCGTCTCCGACCGCGACAGCGAGCTCCCGTACTGGTCCTTCAGCTCCGCCAGCCGGCCCTGGAGCGCGTCCCGCTCCTCCGGCGTGAGGTTGTGTCCTTGCTTGTCCAGAAAAGCTTGTGCCACCTGCGTGGCCAGGATGATGTCCTGCTGCTGGGACAGCAGCTCCTGGTGCTGCCCCTGCACACACAAACAAGCCCACGTGAGCCCCAGCACTGAGCACCTCCGTCCCCCCAGCACCTTGCAGAGGATGCAGCCTCCAGGAGGCCACACAGTGACTTCCCGGGAGTCCCTGACTCCATAGAGAAAATGCCAGGTCACTTTGAATCAGGGCTTTGGAGGCCAGACCCAGCCACACTCCACCCCCAGCTTGGCCAGTGGCTTGGGGCACCCAGCAGCCCCAAAGCCTGCTCTGATGCTGACAGCAGAAAGCTTTGAGGGGGACAGGGTGTCAGTGCTGACCTTCAGCCTCTCGTACTGCTCCTCCAGCTCCTTGGCAATGCTGTCGCCTCCATGGCCATCGGGAGCGTCCTGAGCATCCCGGCCCGCTTGTGCTGCCACCTCGGGGAGGTGGGGCTTGTACTCCAGGATCCCTCCCTTCTGCTCCAGCGATGCCACCCAGTTCAGAAGCGAATCGATTTTGTTCCTGTTTGCCTCCAGCTCTTCGGAAGCTTTTGCCTGAAAACACAAAGACAACAGATGAGAAGGATCTCTTTTAGGCGGGTTCAAAGTGTCAGTCAGGGATGGGAGATGAAAAATGAGCAGAAAAATAAAACCCCTAAACCATGGGCCTCCCTTTCCCCTCAATGATTGGAGCTGCTCGACACTCCTCCTCACTGGAAAGGCCTAAACACAGAGCAAGGTGGAGGCCGAGGAAATTGCTCCGTTCCCTAGTGCCCAGCAGAGGAACACAAGGCCTTCAAGGAGGCTGTTTCTGCCCACTAGCCGCGGGGCCCGTCTCCGTCCCGGGCTCACAGCTCCTCGCACGTCACCTTCTCAGTCTCCTGCTGCACGGCGGCCGCCACGGCGCTCTCCAGCTCCTTCTGGGCTGTCTCTGCCCTCTCCTGCAGGGACTGGTACTGCTCCTTGGCCTGCTGCAGCTTCTCCTGGAGCGCTGCCAGCTCCTCGGGCTTCATCTTCGCCTTGTTCTCCTCCAAGAACTGCTCGGTGGTTTTCAGGACACCGGCAAAGGAGGCTGCCTGGGCGTTCATGCTCCTCTGCAGCTCCTAGGTGCGCAGAGCGAAGGGGCCATCAGCTCCGGTGCTCCCCGGGGAGGCACCGCTGCGCCTCTCTCCCCGTTTCCCCGAGCACTGACCTTAACCCTGCTCTGCCTCTGCTGCAAGGTGGGCAGGTCGGCGGCGCCGGGCGGCGCGGGCTGCTCGGCCAGCGTGTCGCCGGCGGCGCGGAGCCAGGCGCGCAGCTCCTGCAGCCTCTGCGCGCAGGCCGCCTGCCGCTCCTGCAGCGTCTGCGCGCGAGGGGACAGGGGAGAGGAGGCCGTTAGCAGCAGCCCTGCACCCCCCGGCACGCGCGCCGCTGGAAAGCAAGGCGAGAGGTTACAGCTGGAGCACTTCCCGGCAGGACGCAGCACAGAAATGGCTTTGGCAGCTCTCCGTGGGCTCTCTCCCTCTCTCTGAGACCCGCACGGGCTCGGGGCTGGTGTCACTGCCGGGCCGGGGGCTCCACGCGGAGCCATGCTCCGATTTACGCTCTTGGGAGCGTTTACCAAAAGTTCCTCTGCCTTTTCTGCTCAACTTGCAGAGCACTGAAATTGCACTGAAGACTCATCTAATGAGAGCTGGCAGCAGCAGCAACCTCGTGGAGCCCTGAGCAACCAAAGGCAGGTTTGCTTTTGACACCAGTGTTAGAGAGGGAGCCTAGGAGAGAGACAACATTTCTGTAGCTGATCCAGCTCCTATGTTTTGCTGCCAGTGCACATTACAGAAGCGCTTGTTCGAGCAATTGAGCATGATGTGACCTAAGAGTCCCTGCACCGTTTCTGTTCCCTTTCCCAGAGGAAACAAACACTTTTGAGTTTCCCTGGGCATTCCAGCAAGGTGAGGTACAAACTTGTGCAAAACACTGTGCTTGATTCTCGCAATCCTAAGATAAATGACAGAAGCCCTTTGAAAGAGCCTTCTTAAGAGCTCTTCGGCTGCAAAGCGAGTTCTTCTTGGGTTAGGATGGGCGCACACTGAATCTGAAAAAGCAAAGCAAACTGGTTAATACACACACACTCCAGATGGACAGGCAAGAGTTACAGAGAGCAACTGTTAATTAAAAAAAAATATATTAATACTGTCTTGAATAAGAAGATCCATGCAGGGATATGTGCTGCAGGAATACAGCAGTTGGGGGAAGTTGCTGGCTGCCTTCACACATCATTGACAGCTGTTTCTTTAGGACCAGCAAAACCTGGCTTTTGTGGTGAAAATAAGACATTAAAGGCACTGCTTAGGACCAGCTGTCTGTGGTGCCTGCTGCACAAAGGGACTTTCTGGTGGGGCTCTTACAGACTGGGGCTTCTTCTACCACCCCAAAGGAACCTGGTGTTCGGAGAAGGGACTGTCCAATTGTGCTACCCGGCCCCCTGAGAGGGCTTCAGCTTTTGGGAGCCAAGCTGTCTGAGGCTGACATGGGAGGAGGAAGAAAGACTTTAAAGGAAGCTCATGATGTGCAGTGGGAAGTCATGAACCAAGTGGCATGCAGGTGCAATCCCACCAAAAAGGTGTCTCAGTGCATGTTGCTGAAGGCCAGAAAGGGCCTCGGAGAACAACCTGCAGCCAGGCAGCAGATGTGCCACAACCTTCACCTGATCGGTCCGCTCCGCTTGCTGCAGACAGACCTGCAGGACCTCCGCCTGAGCCGCCACGCGCTCCGACAGCTCCCGGAAAGCCTTCTGCAGCTCGTTGAGCAGCCTCAGCAGCTGCCTGCTCTGCTGGGGGGTCAGGTCCTGGGCGTGCTCCGAGATGAGCAACTGAATGGCGAAGGCAGTGGCATCGAGCTCGGATTTGGTGTTAGCAAGGGGCTCTTTCAGCTCCTGAATGGAAAGGAAACAGCCGGTCAGACAAATTGCTCTCCATGGCCAGCGCTTTCCTACACTGCCAGCTTCAGATGAGATATACAAACAAACGGGATTTGCTGCTGCACACGTGGCTGGATTATTCAAAAAAAGTACTTTGCTACCAGAGCAATATATTCCTGAAACCCAACAAACTCCACCTGAAGTATCAGTGTATCTGTGTCTCACAAGTGCATTTTTCTAAGGCTCCTCTAAACCAGGCCTCTAGCTCCATATCAAGAAGTTGCCCTGACCTTGTTCATAAAACTAGGTGGGCTTGGTGATGCTCTGCTGACAGATCCAGACAAGGAGCTGCCAGTGGCTCCCAGCGGCTTGGGACAGCCCATGATGACAATACATGGTTCCAGTGACTGCCAGAGCCTTCATCCCCTTCGACCCGCACCTCTCCCCCTCATCGTGCATCTCTCCTGGTCGCTTGGGCTCCCTACACATCTGCAGTTGGATACGCTCCCCAAAGGGCCAAAATGAATATTTTATGTACGGTGGAAATAAATGTCACGGAACAAATACAACACCGCAGCTCCTCCCGCAGCAAGGGATAAAGACAAACCCACCAAGACTGGAGGAGAGAAGCAGGATTAAAAGCTTCTCCTCCCTGCAGAGGACGGTGTCTGTATCAGCCCGGATTAGGGGCGTTGCCATGGTTACCTGGTAGTGTTGGAGGCAGCGATTCAAGCTGGTGGCGTCAGGCGCCCGGTGGTAATCGCTGCTGTCCAGCGCCTGGGCGGTGCTGGAGACCCAGCTCAGCAGCTCCTGCAGCTTGCCCTGGAGACTCTCGTGATGAGCCACGATTTTAGCCTTTAAGTGAAGCAGAAGCGTGTGTGGTTTAAATCAGATTAAGCACAGGGAGCCTCGTGGAGCGGCGGGTGGGCAGGACACGGGTGAGCTCTACCTTTTCGCTCTCTGCTGCTCCGCGGAGGTTCAGCAGCCGGGACTCTAGGACATCACTCGCCGAGCTCAGGGACTTCTGAAGGTTCTTGGCGTCCTTCTCCAAAGCCTTCAGTAATTGCTCGGGGACTTCTTCAGGCGGGTTGGCCACAATCCACTTCACAGCGTCCAACTCCTGATTCACTGGGAAGCTCAGCTCCTTCAGCTCCGCGTCCAGGGCCTGCGGCAGACGGCATCATTACGTGTAAGACGCAGCCCTTGCTCCTTCTCGCTGCCAAAACTGACAGTCTGGCAAAGGTCTGGAGAACCAGCTCCAAATGCTGTATCTGCTAGAAAGATCCACTGCACCCGACCCATGCAGACACGCTCAGCTGCCAGCCCTCAGCTGCCTTTCTTCAGGCGATAAAATTAATTTCAGTCACACTTAGGTTATTGTCTGAGCACGGGCTGCAAGGCGAGCCAGAAAGATTGACTTTGCATAGAAATATCTGCTAAAGCTGAGACTAACCCCCTAGCTCGCTTGCCCTAAGTGAGGAGGAGCTGCAACAGCCATGCATGAAGCTGAGGAGATCCAGGGGTGAGGAGGAAAGTCCTGCCTACCCAGAGCCTCTCACCTCCGCTTGCTGCAGCAGCTCCTGCAGCGCTGCCAAGTTCTGCTCCGCTGGCTGCACCCGCTGGATTTTCATCTCAATGTCACGCAGCATGGAGAGGTAGGAGATCAACTTCTCATCGTGCTCCAGACACATCTTCTTGCTGAACATAATCTACAGAATCCAAAGGCAAAGCAAAACCTCAGGTGTGGGCAGAAGGGAAAACAGAAGGTTATATGTGTTTTTTTAAGAAAATTCTTAACGTTCAGTTTTAGGGGCTTTCCACTTGCTAGCCTGTCTACAAGATTTACTACAGGAAAAACAAAACACATGGCTCTTTTCTTTTTTCCCAGCCTAAGCTTATAAATGCCAACAGATCCATGGTGCCGCAGTAAAAGCACACAAAAACCCCTGTCCTCCTTAGTCATTTGTAAGTAATGCTTCAATAAAAAGAAGCCACAACTAAAGCTGGAATGTTTTCAGCCATACATCACCGGCTTGTTTGCCAAATCCTTTTGAGCTGATCCCGTGGCACCAAGCCCCAAGCAGTCACTTGCAGCCGTTCTTGGTGCTCCCTGAGGACCTCCAACCGATTTAATCTCCAATACACGCAAGGAGCTAATGGAAAACGTTGGAATAGCAAAAAGAACAGCTTACCTTGGCTGGTCTCGTGGATTCCTTGGAGGTTTCCAGCAGTTCCCCCTCAGCTATCACAGGTAAGAGCAAGCTGGACTGCCGGGATCTTTCCTGGTGCGTCTGTTCCTGGGATTTAGAGGGGAGCGAGGAACCTGCTTGACCCGAGCTGAACTCTACTAATGGCTTTCGTGGTGTCTTTTCCGCATGCTCAAGGATTACAGAGGTTTCCGGAGCTTCTCTGGGCTCCTCTCTGATAATTAATTCTCCCAGCTTTTTGCCTGCTGCAGGGGTTGCAGCTGACGCAGGACTGGTGGTCTCCACTTGGATGTGTTCCCAGGATGTCCCCACCTCCTGTTTAAAAGCTGCAGAGGAATCCTGACCGTTTCTGGTGTCATCTGCAATTACTTCTTGGGATCCCTCTCCTTCTGTGGGATCAGGGTCAACCTCTCTAAGTTTCTCCTTAATTTTCTCAGAAATGGACTTCTCTCCTTTCTCAGAACCGTTCTGTCTCCTGGTTTCCATTTTCTTTCGCTCATCTGCATCTTTTGGCGATTCACCTGTAATCCTCTTGGTTGTGGTTCCATGTTTTTGTTTTGGAGTGCGTGAGATGAGCTCCTCCTCTCTCTCCTCTGGAATTTCTTTGGAAACTGGCATAAGAAGGGGCTGTTTCCCCATGGCAGATGTCTCCAGCTGAGTGCTTTCTTCTGGGATACTAGTCTGCTTTGCCTTCTTTTTCTTGGTTTTCTGTTTTTGGGTAGGTTTTAGATCCACTTCAATTGACTTTTCCTGAACAACTGGACCTTTTGCATCCAATATCAAGGCATCTCCTCCAATGTCTTTGACACTTGTCTCATCTGCAAGCTTCTCTTCTGCAGGTTTCTTACAGATGGTGACCTTGGAGGATTCTCCAGACTTTGCAGGAACAAACTGCCCCTTTCTCCCACCCACAGACACCAACTTCTTTGGCACTACCTCAGCTACCTGACCCTGATCCATACTGCCCATTCCCTCAGCTCCTCCAGAGGCCACAGCTCCCGCTGCTCTTACAGACCCTCTCCTTGTCTCCTGGCTCTCCTCAACACTTTGAACCATCTTCTTGTCAGACAATGACTTCTCCTCTGACCTCAATTCCTCCTTTGTCTCCCGAACCACTTCTGCTCGCCTCAACTCCTTCCCCTCAACGCCTTCCACGTAGGAGCTGCTTTTTCCTACCCCTTTTCCTGCAGTCTTTACCGTGGCTGTCTCCGAAGGGAGAGATGTAGTCCCTAACACTAAAGGCTGTTCTGGAGTCAGCTCAACCTTTCCTTGGCACTCATGAACTGCATCGTCCTCCAAAGCTTCCCGGGGAAGCAGTTTTGGTTTCCCTGCCTTCGCTCTACCTGGTGTCAACGGTGGTCTCCCTGAAGCAGTGTCTCTATCTCCAGCCAGGTCACAGCTCATTGCTTCCGATCCAGCTCTGTGCTCAGCAACATCAGGCCTCCTTGTAGTACTAGGATGGAGGGCCAAATCTTTTGGAGATGTTTTTTCCAACTTTCCAGGCAAAAGAGAGGATTGTTCTTCTTTGTGGACTTCAGAGCCGTATGTATCTTGAGATATTTGAGTATCTTGAATGCTGGCAGCTATTTTTTGGCTAACCAGTCCTTTCTCAACAGCTTCCTTTAACGCCAATCTTTTCCCAGTCCCAGCATCAACGATGCCTCCGGTCATCATCTGGTGGGACGCGATGTGTCTGGCCATTTCCTCGTCCAGCAGTCCTTGCTCCAAAGCAGACTTCAGGGACAGTCTCTTACTGATGGTACCTTCCACGAACCCTCCGCTGTCTGCTTGAGCCTGCAGCACTCGCAGCACGGGCACCAGATCCACTTGCCCCAGCTTCACCGCCTCGGCACATGTGAGCTTGCTCCCCGACACCTCATCCTGGATTGCACTGAAGGGATGAACCTCCAGATACCTCTGACCAGATTCAATGTCAATTTTACATTTCTTTAGGAACTCGGAGTAGGGAACTATCATGCAGCTCTCAGGATCTACAATTCCCTGTTTTATTTCTGAAGATGACATCACTTTTTCCATAAGTTCTTTGGGCAACAACCCCTCCTTAACTGCCTGGGAGAGTGTCAGTCTTTGGCCAGCAGCAGGATCAAAAATACTTCCACTCCCAGCTTGGATTTCTTGCATTTTCCTTTGGAAGTCCGGATTAATGAGCCCTAATGACACTGCCTGGGGCAAGGGCAACTTTTCCTGTGTTTCTGGATGAACGTACTCATGCAGGCACACGCTTTCTGCCTTTACGAGTTCATCGCACAAATCTTGATCAACTAAACCATGTTTCATTGCGTCGTTTACCGAAAGCCTCATTCCAGACACATGATGAATGATTCCTCCGCCAGCAATCTGCTTGGTCAAGAGCTGAAGAGCTGTTTCCTTTTTGAGGAGCCCTTCTTCAACAGACTGTGCAACAGTCAACGGCTGCTTGGTTTTGGGATCCATAATCCCACTGGTTTCAGCCTGTAAGCTAATTAGTTTCTGCCTAGTTGCCTCATCAGTGTCTTTCCCTTTAGAAGCCTTCTCCAGCTGGACCAGCTCTTTCTCACTAGATGGCTCAACGAGGCCAAGGTTGGAAGCCAAAGTGACTGATATTTTTTTGCCCCGTTTCAAGTCAACGATCCCCCCCGTAACCACTTGCCCTTCCAAGATCCTCATTGCAGTTTCCTTGTCCAGAAGGCCAACGGCAGCAGCATCTTTGACGGAATAAACGAAGTTATTACCTGGGTCAAGAACCCCACTTATTGCTTTGTCAGATGCAAGTACCTTCTGGAGAAGCATCTCATTCATCAGACCTTCTTCAATGACTTCCTCAGTGGTTAGGGACTCGCGTGTATGCGAGTCAAAGAAGCCCCTGAACATTCGCATTTTCTCCATTAGTTTCACAGCTGTGTGGCTGGAGACCACTCCACAGGCTACTGCTTCATTCAGAAGAAGAGTCTTGCCAGTCTGCTCATGGATTATGCCACCACTTTGGAGCTGTGCTAACAGCATTTCTAAGGTGGCATCTCCTTCCTGCTCCGTAGGGACTGGCAGGGACACCTCATAAACACTCTCATCACCTGGTAACTCTTCCCTCGCACTTTCTTCCACTTCCAATACACCTTCAACTTTTTCAGTATGTGTGCCTGTTTGCTCTACCTCTCCAGTTTTTGGGAGCACAATCTCCCGTCTTCCCACAAAGCTGCTCTCAATTGGTTCCTCATTTAGCAAATAAACCTCTCTTCCACCTCCTCCTTCTAATTCCAGTTTCTCCACTTCCCGAAAACCCTCTGTCGTGATTTCTGCTCTCTCTCTACTTTCTAAAATATCCATCAATATGGGGCTTTCACTGTTCACAACACCTGGCCTGGTTTCAGATGTCCTCTTTTGATCTCTAGTTCTTTCTCTTCCATCTCCTGCTGTAGGTCTGGACTCTTCTTCTGTCTCAGCGATCACTTCCTTTGTTTCTCTGACTTCACTACTAGGACGTTCTGGCATCAATAATTCTCCACGATTTTTGTCCTGGATTGTAGAAGGTATTAACTCTCTTCCAAATTCAGCATCACTTTCACCCTTTGTGGTAGCCTGTTGAGTTGAAAGCTGCTCTTGCTCCTCCACAAACAGCACATTTTCTCCATCCTCCAAAAAGAGGCTTCCCGCTTCTGCCACTACCTCCCCGTTCTCCAAAGCAGTTCTGGGTGGCAGGTCCTTTTCATTTTGTCCATTTGAAAGAGCAAATTCAACCTCAAGCTGCTGCAAAGCCAAACCATTGTAAGACTCTTTTTCAAGAGCTGCACTCTCCTCTGCTTCCTCAAAGTCTTCGCTCCCTTCCAACAT
Organism: Rhynchotus rufescens; assembly: GCA_032273925.1. Lineage (NCBI taxonomy): Eukaryota > Metazoa > Chordata > Aves > Tinamiformes > Tinamidae > Rhynchotus > Rhynchotus rufescens. The sequence continues at coordinate 34,410 of JAVCKT010026612.1, read as the reverse complement.
ATGGGCACTGGATCCATTTTTCTGGGTTTGCATGACAGCTTTAGTGAGATTATTCAACTCTTCATCCACTAAGAGCAGCTTCTGGCCATCGTGGATGTTGATATAGCTGTGGGTCATCAAGTGGAACATCAGTCTTTCATTATCACTCCTTAGCTCTTCCTCACCCGTGGGACTCCTGGAACTCTGGCTCTGTTTGCTTTTGCCAGCAAGCTGCACACTGGGCATGACATCAGGTATCACTGTAGACTTCAGCTGCTTGGCCATCTCTCTCTCCAGGATGTCATATTCAACCGCTTTCTTCCAGGACAACACTTCAGTGGTTTCGGGGATAAAGACAGCCTTGATGAATTGCCTCTTGTTGAGCATCTTGGAAACTAACTCTGTAGACAGGATTCCTTGCTCTAAGGCATCAGCAACACGGACAATCTCCCCAGTTTCCGGCCACAGGAGCCCCATGAAAGACCAAAGGGATTCCAGGACCACCAATGCAATCCTTGGTCCTACCAGCTCTTTCCTCACAGCTTCATCAATGGTGAGTCTCTCTCCCGTGACGGTATCAATGATGCCACCCGTTCGAAGCTGCCGGCTGAGCAGCGCACATGCCATATCCTGGTCAATTAAATTATGTCTCATGGCTTCATCCACAGTCAGCCTGTGCCCTGACCTGGGGTCAACAATGCCACCAGCAAAGAGCTGCGCTTCCAGCAACCTCACTGTGACCTGCCTGTCTATCAGCCCTTCCTGCACCGCGCGGAAGATGCTGACTTTCCTGCCCCATTTCAAGCTCACCATCCCACCCGCCAGCTGCTTGACTGGGAGCAGTTTCAGCCCAGTCTCTTGTTGGATGATGCATCGATGCATGAGTTCATGTAGACTGATTTTCTCAGCAGTGTTGGGGTCAATCAAATTCTTTCCACTCTCCAGGTGAGACAGCAGCTTGGAACGCAGCTGGGGAGTGAGGAGCTTTTCTTGCACGGCTGTCTCCATGCTGACCCTGCTGTGACATGCTTTAAAGCCCCCAGTCACGAAGTCAACCTCCAGAATCTTTAAGCCGATGGCCTCGCTGATCCTCCCCTCTTCTACTGCAGCTATGACAGGGAGGAGCTGTGTGCCTTCACGTCTGACTTCATCCACCTGGTGAAGGGCCTCCTTCAACTCCTGCAGCACCTGGAATGTCCTGAGATCAATGATGTTTCTTGCCAGACTTTCCTCCAAGGAGACTTTCTCGTTGGTCTCTGGAACAACTAAGTCAGATGTGATAACCTGGGCCTCTAAGAGGGCAAGGCCAGTGTCCTGGTCTATAAGACCTTTCTGCATGGCACCAAAGACAGGGAATATTTCCACTGTACCAAGATCGATCACTCCAGCCACTGCTTCGCTGACCTAAAACAGAAAGAGAAGGAAAAAAAAGCCAATCAGGATTGAGCATTCCCAGCAAGCAGACTGCACGAGCTCCAGGCAGGTCTCATCTTCCAAAACAAATGAAAAGAACAAACCCCCAAACGAGCCAGAAAGTGGGTCCCAAAGTGTTTGCAATGCACCTCCAAAGGCATCACAGACCGGAGCCTTTGCCAGCTTGCACGTGGTCAGAACTTCGAATGCTCCTCTAGCCCCTCACCCAGGGCAGCACCGAGACACTTCCAGCAGCCACCAGCAGCAACGCAGCGAAGCGGCAAGCAGCAAACCCCAAAGCACCTCGGAGAGGCACAGAAAAGGAGACCGACAGCCCACCAAAGCTGCTCAGCAACTCCATTTCCAGAAAAAACACAGACTAAACAAATCCCATTTTGGACTAACAGAGGAGGAAAGAAAAGAATTCCACTGAAAGGACCTTCTCCTGACTCGTGCCGTGCTCAACAACTGCACTTCCCGAGGCAGACCTTGAGTGCCGGAAACCTGGGAACAAAACTGCTCCCATGCCATGGAGGAGCTCCCAGCAACCACATTCCATCCAGGCATTAGGACATGGGAGCTGCCTCGGACACACAACCAGTTCTCTTTCTCACAACCAACCTCTTTGCCCTGCTCTAGCACTAACGAGGAGCTGTGCTCTTTAGATAAGGCAAGTGAAGGAATATTAAGGAACTGTTGGTCCCAGAAGGCGGACAACGACAGCCTGGGAACAGACCACAACTTAGTACTGCTGTGGGGGCTTCCCTCTTCCCAGTATCTGCACAGGAAGGTCATAATTAAAATAACAACGAAAGGGTAACAGCACATCTGGCACATGGACTTCTCCTATCCCCACTTCTTGGGCACAAAGTGGGTCCAAGCACTACAGGACTTCCATGGGCATAAGGAGAAAGGAATCTGGACTGTAGAATTAATTCATTTTAGCACCTCAAGCCACTCAGACTTCTTTAACAGTGAGTCCAATAGGATGGTCACGGGTGCTTGGTAGGGCCCGTGCAGCTCGAAAATGGCACTCAAGAATGCAGCCTCCAGTGCACAGCTTTGCAATTCCCCCAAATGCATCAATCCTGCCCAAACAGGGCGAGCCTGATGGAAAACCAGCTCCCCAGCATCACTGCCAGACTTGGACATGCATGTTCTGATATGAACAAGCTGTAGAAAGACAGAGAAGAGGAGGCAAGAAGAAAGAGAGGGGAAAAAAAGAGATAGGAGGGGATGGGGGTAAAAGGCTTTTACTTACCAGAGTTGCAGCGTGTGCCTTGAGCAGTTAAAGACAGAGCCTTACGGAGCAGTTCAGCCGTATCACACACAGTGTAAAGCTTGGTGTTAGCGTCCAGCATGCGACTGCTTTGTTTGCAAAAAGAGCCCCACACACAGGTCGTCCTCGTTTCCCTTTTGTGTGTTTTGTTTGTTTAACTCCCGGAGGGTTAGTTAAAACTTGTAAGCAAGGATGTCAGTTAATCTTAAAAAACAGTTGACATGAAACACAAACCGTACAGGGACACATCATGCTCAATTTAGCGCGTTCTGCTTTGCACTTTTGGGCTTTTCAGTTTGTAACCTCTCTCAAACAGTTGGATATTTCCAGCAAGCAAATGTTAAGAGTTCTTCAGGCTCCCTCTACCATGAAGCAGCTGGACCCTCAGCAGCCACGAGGAGGGTCTCCTGCCCCAGGACTCCCTCTGCTTCCTACTTTGCCTGGGCTTCGTGGAGAAGGTGAGTGAAAATTGGCCCCTGTTCTAACGTGGGCCCCCAAACACCCTTATGCTGCATGAAAGCAAGCCCAGCCCTGGAGAAAGCTTTTGTATGACAGTTATTTTTCCTGCCCAGGAGGGAGGAAGAGGGAAAGGAAAAAGCAATGTGTTATTAAATCCAATTCTAAGAGCCACTGTGTTCTTAATTTTCAAATAAATGTCATCCTCTCCCCTTGGTTTGCTAGAACAGTGCTTCACTCACTGACACACCATCGAAATCGGCGTCACACGTTCCCGTGAGGAGGCCATTGCTTCAGGGTACAGGGAGCCAGCAAGCAAACACACAAATATATCCATTGACACATGTATATACACTTATATAACACATACACATATATCTGTGAATGACTGAAGACAGCTAGCATCAATAACAGAGGCAATAAGGATGCAATTCGGGTCCTTCCTACCCAACACATGAGTGGAACAAGAGATGGAGATTGACAGGAGCGCTGTTGGATGCAAATGGAGACAGCCGGGGGTCCAGCACTACCCAGGGAAGACCCCCCAGGTGAGGAGAGGGCCTGTTGAATACTGCAGTTGCCTTCTAGCTGCAGAGCAACTGAGTTCAGTTGCATCTTGAATCTCCCACCAGACCACTGCCCCTAACATGTGCAAGGGTTAAAGAGCCTGCCCAGGCCAAGAGCCTTCTGCAGAGGAATCTTCTGCCACATGCAGACCTGTGCGATCGAGCTCGATGCTCGAAAAAGTATTATGTGAAAGAGACTGATGTGCCAAGGGAACAACTTGCAGGACAGAAGCCCATTTACACCTTTACTCTTGATAAGACCAAGCCGACTCCTCTGCACAGGGCCCGGCTCTGATGAACACCATTGCAAAGGAGACTCTGTGAGTGACCTGGAAGCAGCTTCTGCTTGGCCTCCAGTGCTCACGTCAGCTCAGCCCCTGCAACGTGATGCACGGGAAGGAGGGCAATCACGTGCAATTAGGAAAGGCAACTGGCCATGAGACACACCCAGACAAAGCCTCTTTCACCTCCAGGGTAACCTGTGGCCGAGATGCTCCCCGTGTGCACGGGGAACAGTACCTTGTGCTCCGTCTCCTGAGCCAGCTGGCTCTGCAGTTGCTGGAGGTGCTCACTGGAATCGTTGCAGAGCCCCTCGTAGGTCTCCTTCAGAGCACCAATCTGAGCAGAAACCTGTTCTTTCTCCTGATGGGAAAGCCTGCAAGGTGAAGGGGAAATGTCTTAGGGAAACTATACGAAACACCTCCCAGCTGCACAGTTTTAGCATGTTGTTCTCACAAAGGAAAAAGAGCACGATGAGTCCGTCCTTTCTGCAGCTCTGCTCTGCACCAAGCTCAGCTCCAAACCATGAGGTTAATTGTGCTCAGCAAAGGCTGATTTGCATTATAACAATCAAATCCATAAACATGAGGGGTTGGACCCCTGCTGCACTGGGTTAAATTTGGCACAACAGGATAAACAGGGTGCATATTTCTTATCTCCTATTGCAGAGCAGGAAAACAGCCCCTTTCATGTGCAGCTATTATCAATGGTAGTCAGGCTGGATTCTCAGGACACCAGTCCACCAGCATCTCACTCAAGGCAGCTCTCCTGTGCCATACTCACTTGTGGCTGTGTTTCGCCAGAAAAATTTGGGAAGTTTTGATGGCCTCGGAGACCTGTTCCTTCTTTGCAGCCAGCTCTTCGTTTAGAGCCTGTTAAGAACAAGAAAGAAGAATTCAGCAAGAATTCAGCTGCAGAAAAAGAAGAGAAGTTAAAGAAACTGGTACCATGCATGAATCAGAGCTGGACAGAGCAGGTCCTTGACTTACCTGCTGCTCCAAGATTGATTTCTCAATGTCTACCAGCTCCCTGCTCGGGGCAGCAGCAGTCTTGCCTTGCACACTCTGCCTCAAACCAGAGGCCCAGCCCAGCAGTTCCTTCACCTTGTCCACATGTTCCTGCTTCTCTTCCTCCACTGCTTTCTGTAAACAGAGGAGGGAGGGAGATACCTGTGTCAGATGGGGCCAGGATTTCCAAAGGCTGCTGGGAGCAGGACCTGAAACATGCTCGAAATGTCAGACCCAAAAAGTGGGAGGGCAGGTGTTAATGGTGGAGCTTCTTTGGGACACGCTGGGAAATGAATGTGGACATGTTGAATAAAGAGTTTCATTCTGCCTATGGCTCATACCTCCTCTTCCTCCAAGCGCCGGAGTGCATCGCTGATGTACTTTACGTGCTGCGTTGTCAGTGTGACCAGAGCCGTATATTGAGTCCGCAGATCCATGAACTGTGAGAGGAAAGAGAGGCAAACGGAGTGCATCACCTCAAACCAGCCAGCCCGGAGCTACATATTTCACAGTATAGGACAGGGCTACATCATCTCTCACTTGGAAAGCTCCCCAGGCACCTGGCAGAGCCCGCAGAGCATCAATGAGATGCAGTGAGGAGGAGGGTGGTGGCCACACACGGCATGCTGCACGACACTGGAGTGGAAGGGAACTCCGGTCACGGACACCGGGGCGGGTGTTCAACTCTTACAGAAAAGGGCCACTGGGGTCTTTGATATCCACACGGAGCAGACAGGACCTCAGTCTCTAAAGGTCTCATCTCCAAGACGCACACTCAGGAAATGCTGCGTGGCGCTCTGTGTATTTACCTGGGGAGGCTGATGGGCCGAGCCGACCCCGCTAGGATTGACCCAGGGGTTCCCAGGAATCCAGGTATGTCCTACCTGGTGCTCAGAGCACTAAGCCATCCTCTCTGGCTATTGGAAAAAACAGCGAGGGTGGAAACTTTATATAAAAGCATTTAGCAGAAAGGAGCTCATTTCACAGAGCGGCTGCTCATCGCTTAGCACAGAGAGAAGGAGCCCCTCAAATTCCTTCCCTACAAGGTTGGGGGGCAAAGGCCTCCTACCTCCTGCGTGATGACATCCGAGGAGGAAGGCATGCGCCGGCGCTTCATGGGAGACTTCTGCTGTGATTCGACAAATGCCCTGTATGTCATGAGCTGCAACTCATAGTCCTGCAAACGAAGCCAAGGAGGGTTGTTATTTCATTAATGCTGCTGCTCTTGGCTCTCCAGTTCAGGCTGGTTCTCTGCATGCAGAGCCAGGGAAGCTAAGTGAATACGGGATAGGAGCCGCCCTGGGGCTGTTTATGCCTGGCCAGGGTTACCCTGGGGTGAGGAAGTGGACCCTACCTTGACAGCAGCCGAGTACTGCTGAGAGAATTTCTGACACTGGTCCAGTTTGGCTTGATTTTTCTCAATTTCTGCAGCCAAAGCCTTCAACAAAATTCAAAACAAAAACAGTCACCAGGATGGCTGCCATGGGTCCAGCGGGCTGAAATATCCATTCCCCAAGTTACAGCTTCAAATGCAAACCACCCTTCGCAGCCCAACGGGCTCGCAGGAGTTCCTGCAGCACCACCAGTGCCTGAGCAGCTGCTGATGGCTGCAGATTTGGGCTGCTACTCTCCTTGGCTGCCCAACAGCAGGCAAGTGGCTGGGTACAGCCCTGCTCTTCCCCAAGGCACTGCAGGCCTTAAAGCATTGATGTGTTCAAGCTCACGGAGATCTTAGTGTAAAAAAAGAGGCGACCTGTTTGCTGCAGTGACGGTCTGGATGTCCCAAGGCCCTGACTTACCGTTTGCTTGCTTAGCTGCTCTGACAGCACCTTGCTGTCTTCTGCTTGACCTGGTTGCATAAGTTCTTGCTGGATGGTGATCTCCTCAATCCATTGCATCAGGGTGCTGCGGCACTTGCGGTAGTCACCGAGAACCTCCTGGATGTTTTCCAGCTCCATATGGCTGAAAGAACCATGATAAATAAAAGGAGAGTCAGCCATAAGCTATCAGAATATGGTAACCATCAGTGGGCAGCACATCTGGAAAAACACCGCTGCTGACAAGCCTTAAGTAAAGCGTGGAAGCAAATCCATGGAAGGAGGAAGGGAATATCTCACCGGTTCTCAATCTGCACAGAGATTCTCTGCCAGCGATACCGGAGCTGGTTCACCTTCTCCTGACAGCGCTCGAGGTCGATGTTGCGCTCCTGTCTCAGGCGCTGCTGCAGCTTCTCTGTCGCCACCTCAGCCTTTCCTAAGTCGTCTTCCAAGGAGGAGAACACGTGGCTCTTGTCCTTCACTTCGCCCAGCCATTGCTTCAACAAACAGCAAAGGTCACAGTTTAGCTATGGAAGCAGCATGCACAGCTTCACCTTAAGGCTGTAATTAAAGCCAGAGATTCCCTCCCTCCCACAATTTAAAAAGCTCAAAGGAGACTTTACTCCCTTTTTTTCCTAACCTGCAAAGAACTGGCTTGTTATAATCTTAGGAGAGGCAAAGTGAAATGGATCTGTGTTCCCAGCTGACAGCAAAACAGTTTGGCCCATTCCCTATCCCAGAGCAGCAGAACACAAAGCTGCTGAGACGTTCATATGTATTTGTGCCATATATATCTGCCCAACAAAAGAAAGTACAAGGCCCCAGAGAAAGTAAAGGAGCTGCCAAGTACAAAGGCAGCTCCTTTACCATGCCCAAAGCAATAAGGGGTTAGAGCAGGACCACCAAACCTCCTGGCAGGAAACTAGGGCAAGAAACACAGAATACAATGCAAGTTCAGGAGAAAAGGAGAGCTCCCTATTTCATCGGCCTAAACCCAGCTGTTTTCCCCGCTGCATTCTTAGGAAAGCAAAAAGTGCCAACCTGTAATGTCGATCTGTGAGACTGAAGAGCCATCAGGTCAGCTGGGACTGCCTCCTCCTGGCTCAGCTTAACTTCATAGTCTTTGACTAGAGACTCTGCTCCTTGGGTGTTGCGAATAATAGCATCAAGCGTCTTTAACCTGGCAAACCACAGACAGACAGCACAATGACTTCAGTGCTGGGGAGAGATGCTCTTCTCTTGACTGTCAAACTGTTTGCCCCAAATGCTACAGATGGATGAATCCCAGTTACAATCCTGTCCAAGGTGTTCTGTTTGAGCACCAGAAAAATAAGATGATTTAACAGAATCGGTATGTTTGGGGAAGCGCATGCAACTGCAAAATCCTCTAGCAAAGATTGAAGGGATAAAAGGAACCACATACAGACTCAGGCTGGAAATCCTAGAAAAAGCTCTCCTCTTACCTTCAGTGCGTCACCAAGGCCCAAATGCACAAAGACACTTTGGTGCCTAAAACCCTCTGCCCTCACCCTTGCTGCCTCAATATTGCCAGCTGTAAAGTGGAAGCTGTTTTTTTACAAAGCATTCTGTACAGAAGAAGTAGCTGCACACAGGCCATGAGACAGACGCAGGAAGATATTTAGGACTCACTTCTCCTGGTAGATGGCAGACCGTGCATCTATCTGGTCCACCGTACTGAACAGCAAATCAAGCTCCGAGCGCAGATGTGGGGTGCTGGGCCCCGCTGGTGCTTTTTTGAAGAAATGGTAGCATCTCTCAGAAATGCTCCGCACGTCACTTTTCAGCTGATGGAGATTGTCCTGCATGTGCTACAGGGGAAAGAGAGAGGACATCACAGGAGCGTGCCAGCAGAGGCACCTGAAGCCCTGCGCTGTCACACATCCACTGCCCACATTCTCTTTTGTCAGAGAAGAACATGAGGTAGAATTTACCCTAGAGAAGTCATTTTAGGCACACGCAAAAACCCAGCAGCCACCACCTTCCTCCCCTACTAGGAGGACTCCTCTTCCTCACAGCTAGAAGAACTGACCTCATACTTTGAAATGCGGATAGTGCTTTCCAGGAGAACGTCACCATCTGGCCAGGCGCTGCCTGGAGACTGGATTAGCTCCAATAGACTCTTTTCCCACTCCTCCAGGCTCAGGCGGATGTTCTTGACCTCGGAGAGATAGGTCCTGGCAACGGTCTCGTCCTTGTCCTCTGTTGAGCCACAGACAAACCAAACGTGGACCCGGGGCCCCAGCGAGCGCCCGACGCAGCGGGGAGCCCCGGCAGCAGCCCCCCGCTAACAGCAACACACCCAGAGGCCTCTACTCACACGGGAAACAAGTTAATCACCCTTTCGGAATGCAATTAGCAGCAACCCAGCCACACAACACCCCGTGTGACAGAGCCTCCTGCCTTAGTGCCACTCGCACGCCTGCTGTGGCACACACGGCTCTGAGCAGTGGGACAGTGCCGGCCATGTACGGCTCGTTAAGAAGCTAAACCCAGGAGAAATTCCTTGCGCAGAACGCACTTGACTGATGACTAACGCACCTCTGGCTGTGTGAGGCTATGAGGGCTCAGCAGCTAACCTGGAGCAGCAAAGGCAAGTCCTCTCTATGGGTGCACTGCTAGACAAAGACTGACTACTTGTAGGGATGGAGGAGGAAGGAAAGCAGCTGCTCACATCATCGGTTAGTTAGCTCAAAAAGAAGAGAAAATGAAGCCATCGCACAGACCGTATTTTTTCTTAGTCCCTGCTGTTCCTGGTTAATCCATCAAGCCTTTGAAGCTCACCTTTCTCAAGAGATTCAAGCAGCTGCTGCATATATTCCTTGGAAGACTCGACCTCTTCTTCCAAGCTCAGCTGGTCGGACACGCAGAACATCTGGGAGTCGCGGCAGTCCTGCTGGAAGTCCTCGTGGTGCGCCTGGAGGCTCTTCATGACACGCTGACAATCCTCTTCACTCAAGGATCTCAGCTGCAAGTGAAAAAGCAGCACATTTAACAGCTTGCAATGACTTCCTATACACAATCTGAAGCTGCTCTCCCCACGCTTAATGACCTCCATTTGCCAAGTGGATATTGGCTCTCCAGAGGCAAAAAGGTAGTTCCTTCCCCAATAGCCTCATGCCTCCCTCCAGCCTTGCCTCCCCAGTGAAATGCTACATTAAGTCCACACTCTCTAATGGTTATAACAGCTCAGCAGCAAACTGCTGTTACTCGGTATATTAGAAAAAAGATGCAACATTTTTGGTTATCCCACTGCTCTGAGTCCGTTTTCCTGGCCTTGCTGCCCCTGCTCTTTCCCTTTCCCTTTGTCCTCTCGCCAACACAGCACAGCTATGAGGCAGCAGAGAGGTTCACGTGGTACCTTCTCCACGGTGAAGCCTTGCACCAGGGTGAGGTCCTTCCTCAAGTAATTCCAGGAGATGACACTCTTCATGTTCACATGGAGTTGGTGCCAGACACCAATCACCTTCTGATACAGCTCCTCAACCCTGCCAGAGAAAAGAGCAGATCCATCAGCTGCAGGATTTTATCTTCTGGAAGCCACTGCAAGAGTCACTCTGAGGGTCTGCAGTAATACAACCATGTGGGAGTAACATGGAGTAAAACAACCACTGAGTAACAAGAGTAGAGGAGAAAATGGAGTAAGAGAGAGCAGCGAGTTACCTGTTAGCCGTCTCGATGGCCTCTTTGTTTGGAGCGGGGATGAGGAAGCACACAGAGGGCACCATGGCCTCGTTGCCCGTGGGGCTGATCACTTTCCACTTGGTCCTCTGCGAGTTGTCCTCCAGCACGCACTCATCGTTCACGCAGATGGTGATCTGCAAGCACCAACAACGCGGCCCCATCAGAAAGCAGCAACAGCTCCACATGCTCCCGCCTGGGCTGCCAGCTCCCCTGGGGGCAACCTGGCTTCCACACCAGCTTTCTGGCCAAAAACAGCCCCCAAAAACCAACAACAAAACCAAGGGGTGCTGCCAAGCAGCACAGCACACTCGTGTCTGAGGAGAGGACGAGGAAGTTGAGGTTGGCTACCACCCAGGAGGTTACTTGGATGATGAACCCCATCCTCTTTGGGGAAAAGCACCTTAGCTTCTGCCCAGCATAAAGCTGAGACCCAGAAACTATTCCAGGAAAAACAGCCACGCAACTTCCCTACTCATCTCTTCCCCCTCCATTCCTGCTTTTCGTTGACAGCTACCACAGAACTCATCCAAAACCCTCCCAGGTGCCTTTCTCGTCCTGTGCCTTTCAAAGTCATGCCAACACCTTGCCAGCCTCCTCACCTCAATCTGACGATAGTCGCAAACAGCCTTGATGGGGATTGTGCTCTTCAGAAGGTGGTCCGGGTTCCTCGGTTTGAGCTGCACGATGGTTTTGGACCGTCCCATCAGGCTGGCGACAGAGCTCTTGGCCTGAATAAGCTGCTCCTTCTCATCCTGGCAGAAAGAAGAGCAAAACGCGGGTTGCTCGAGGGGAGAAGAGGCATCTTCGTCATCCCCCCCGCCACGAGATGAGTCTTCAGGAGCTATGCTGGGACCACAACGGCTGAACAAACACGTTAGGAGGATCCCAGTGGGAATAAGGGGTCAGGAAGGAAGGCAAGAAGGGAGAATAGACTTTGAGCCAGGGCTAGGACCCTCCACCTATGGTTGCCATGGCCCTGCCAAGCTGCATGCACAACACCGGCTCTTTTGCCGCTGGGACATGAAACGACTGTCTTGGAAAAGGAAAGGAGGAGAACACGGCATACATTGAAATTAAACAGTAGGTTTAAGTGGCAAAAAGCAGGATAAATCCTGGCCAAAAGCCAGTGTTTTTTAGTTGCCTGGAGGAGAGGCCACAGAAGCATGCTCCTCTTCCTAAAGCAGAGGATGAAGGCGTGTTAAAACCCATGTTTGGAAGCGGGGGATGATGAGTCAAGCGGATAAAATATCCCAGGAGAAGCAGCTAGTGGTGGCGTGATGGCACAGGTCCCTGGGTTTGGCTAGGAATGAAACGCTGCATTATCAAGTCCCACAAGGGCCTGCCGGGTCTGGTGATGGGAGGACCTGGGGGATGGCTCCGCAAAGCTTCTTTGGAACAATCTCCAGCCTCGGGATGGGGACATGTGCGGATCACAGCACCGGCAGCTCACGGGACTAGTCACAGCTCAGCCCCTTTGCGTTGCAGAAGCTTTACAAGGACCCCAGAAGAATGTTCTCCATCATGCTTGGAACTCTCAGATCACAAAGGGTTTGATAATGTGCTAAGAACGGAGGGGGATAAATTATTTAATTGTTAACAAATAAAATAAAGAAAAATTAAAGAAAAGAATAAATGATTAAATAAACTACCTGTGCCTGTCCCACGGAGCATGATTGAAAGAAATACAACTTTAACTCATTAGGAAAGAGAGAGTGAGACAGCTTAGATCAGGGCAGCTGTCCCAGCCGTGGGCACTCTCCTACTGCCAAGGCTGCACCTTCTGCACCTTCCCCGTCCCAGCAATCACGCGCCAGGTTTGTGGCACCTCTCATGAACCCTCACTATTGGCACCCCAATTTCCACACATGCAGGCTGGAAATCCCTGGATTCTATTAGGAACAGAGAGGAAGCGGCTCCCTGACTTCACAGCCTTGGATTTAATCTCCGGGGGCTTTCACCAGAGGCTTGGTGGTCAAACCACAACACAAACCCTTTGCTACCCCTGGTTTCAAGCACTATCTGCTGCTTTGCTCTTGGTTTTTAGTTTTGTCAGGCCTATTCAGACCATGAGGTTGGGGACGTGTGTCTGTGTGGCTGCATTCAAGGACTGGAGCTGCCTTGGTCCTGGCCACCACGTGTCGGCAGCCCCAGATATCTCACCCTCCTGCCCAGACACGGTACGACAGAAGGACGGACTTGGCCTGGACAGATGTCCTCTCCAGCCTGGCGTGCTCTTAGCAAACACCGGGTAGAGGGCAGAAACAAAACACCCATGTCATCTGGGCACCCCTGGCACCTCCGGCAGCGACAGCCAGGAGCGATTCAACAGATACTGCTGGGGAAGAACCAGCTCGGGGGGTTCTGTTCAATTAAAAGAAGCCTCTAGCTATAGTCTTGCCCAGGCAGTAGATGCTGCTTGCTCTTTACCAAGACAACAGAGAGAGGTTGTGGCAGGTGCCACTAAGCACAAACGCTGCAGACACTGATGATCCGTTGCGACTTCCCAAATCCAGCTATTTCAGGCAACGCACACGGCAGCACAACGGAGGCTGAGGCAGCAAGATGAACGTGGTCTGTTGTCCACGGAAGGCAAGAGCCCCCTGAGCAACAGTGCTGGATCGGAGCAAGTATTCACCGTGCTGCCCCCAGGGAGATGGGCGTTTTGGGAAACCCACCATGGAGTCCTGCAGCAGGTCCTCCAGTTGAGTCAGGCTCATGTTGTGGTCACACGTATACTTCCGTTTGATGGAGTCCTGCAGGTTCCGCAGGTAGGTTTCCGACTCCCGGGCATCGCTGAAGAACTGCAAAGACCAAAAAGTGTCCCAGAAACCGGCAGCGCTCGGCCGAGCGAGCGGCAGACAGTGCTGCAAGGGGCAGTACCTGGAAATAGGCGGTGTTCTCCTTCACGTGCTGCTCCACACACAGGCACAGCTGCTTGATCCACTGCCACTGCGTCTGCACGGCAGCGCTGTAGGCCTGGAAACAGAGACATTGGCATGAGCGAGGTGCCTCCGGCCGTGCGCAGGGTCACGGGCAGGACGCAGCTGCCCGTGAGGATGCACAAAAAAGGGCAGGAGCCGGCCGCAGCAAGCAGTGTTTGGACACAAGAAGTGAAGTGACACACAGCAGGCCCCGAATCCGCACATGCCAGAGGCTGCTGCAGGCACAAATTTGCACAGACGCCTGCCACTAAATCAAACAGCGCGGAGAAAAGTGTCTTAACAGCTCTTCGTTACATCCCTGTTTTGTCTCTAACAGCATCGGAGGCTTCAATAGCTCCAAGTGACCAGAGCCCTTCCCTGCAGAAAAATGCTCCTGGCTCTGTGTACGCCAATCTGTGCTGCCCTTATCTTGGAGACCATGTTATTTATAACAACATCTCATTGCATTCTCCCCAAGACAGAATAAAACAGCTCTTGGCACTGCATTAACACTCTTCTTCCCCCATGAAACACTTCATCAGCTCTGAAAGCTCACAAGAGGACCGTGGTGTCGGGCAGGGGCAGGGTGGTGAGTTTCCAGGTTACATTTTGAAGATCTGCTGCCACCCGATTCACGGGGCTCCGCTCTGCTCTGCCATCACCACTCACCTCTACGGTTTGCTTTGCTGGGTGATTTTGCAGGGACAGCATCTCTGCTGTATCTTGCAGGGCCCGGAAAACTCCCTGCTTCTCTTCCAGCTCCATTGTCATCTCCTGAGTAAGGGACACAAGCAAAGTCAAAAGCTGGACTATCAGAAGGGGTCTGCATTCAACTCATGAAACACGTTTGGTAGCACGGGAGGGAATATCAAACATCTGGGGTTTCCTGCAAGTTTGTCAGGAGATGAAGGTGTCCTGCAGCAGTTTGAAGGCTGCAGCAGCATGATGAGGAGTGCATCCATCCCACTACCCTGCCCACTGTGCAATGACCCATTGATTGCTCACCGAGAAATAGATCTTCTTAGCTGCAATGTTCGGGTTTTTGTCACTCCAGTCATATGCCAATTCCTCTTCCTCCCTCTCATTCAACCAAATCAGTTCAGCAGTGGCTTGAGACACAAATCCATGCAAGCTCTGGAGATGTTTCAGGCGGAAGCTCGATGTTTCCTAAACACAATTAGGCAACATGAGTCCTATTCTCTGGCTCTGATGATCACTAGTTTCATCTCCCACCTCCCCAGGCACGGAGCAGGACCAGAACAGCAGGGATGGACCATGCACTCCCCTGGCAGTGGTAGAAAGGGGTTATCAGCACAAAACCCACTCACCAAGAGCTTGCAGTACTGTATCTTCAGCTTCCCTAGCGTCTCAGCGTAGCTGGTGCGGAAATTCCGAGATATTTTACCCTGCAGGATGAAAACATTCTGGTTACTCAACACAAAACAGCATCCTCCAGGACGCCAGCTCTAAATCCTTGTCCCCAGCTCTCCGTGAGCAAGCAAGCAGAGAGGATGGCTCAGGGCAGCAGTCTCTTGCACCAAACCAGCATCAATTTGCAAGCTCTGTCCTTAAAAAAATGCCTGACCCTAAGTCCCCTTTGCCCGTAAGAGCTGCCACCTCCTGAGCTCTCATCTTCCCAGTGCCACCAAACCTTTCCACCTGGGCTGTGTCACGCAGTGACCTCGTGTCACCTCATGTCACCTCGCGTCATGTACCTCATACATCTGGGCCTCCTTCACGCTGGAGCCCAGCTCCTCCACGCTGCTGTGCACGTGTCGCTGGGTCTCCATATGCGACTCCACACTCGGCAGGTCATTCCCCCATTCTGCACGGTCCAGTCTCACCTGGAACAGGCAGAAAGGTCCAAATCAGCCCCCCTTGCCCACAGGGGCACATCTTCAAAGGATGTGAGGGCAGGGAAACCTCCTGGGCTGCTGCAGAGGGGACAAGAACCAAGCCAGCTGCGGCAGGGAGTCCTCAATAAGTTCAAAACACTGGATGATTTTAGAGGCAGCCTGGATAGGCCTCACACCCGGAAAAAAACCCCAAAGATTTCATCGGATCAGTACAGTTTTGCATGTGGCTTTGAAAGCAGCTTCCAATATCCAGCAAACGGCAGGACCACAAGAAAAAAAATCAACTCAAGACAAAACATCAACGTTTTAGAGAAATTCCAACCCACCAGAATAACTGCTGTTCAGACACAGAGACAAGGGTTAAAAATAATGAAATGAAATGATAAAATAAAATAAAATACACAGATCATTTACAGTTTTACCCTTTGGTGTGATCTGGGGAGCGAGTAAGCCAGGACTCACCTGCATTTCTTCCACCCAGGCCAGCAGCTCATACACGAACCGCAGGCTGCCCTCGTCCTCAGAGGAGGAGATGGCCACGAGCTCAGTCCTGGTCATGGGCTTACGGAACCAGGAGCCGGACGAGGTGTGCAGCCCTTTGCTCAGTGACTCTCTCTTCACATGTATTATGCTCTGCATGGAGATGGGCATGTGCCCCAGGGCAGGGAAGTTGCCTTTCCTGTAGAGGTTAGTGCACTCGAGGCGCAGCGCCTGCAGCTCCTCTTGCAGACGGGTGATCCTGGAGGAGCAAACCAGGCATGTGTGACAAGCTGCTGCGGAGCAGCCCGGACCACTCCTCTCCAGCTGCAGGCTGTCTCGTTAGGGCCCCACTCACCTGATCACCAGCTCCTCCAGTTGGTAGTAATTCTCATCCCGAAGGATCTGCACATCCACCTGGAGCTGGCGGATGAGCACCTCACACTCCTGCAGGTACATGACCACGTCGGATTCCTTCTGCACCGGCTGACCAGACTGCAGGTGAGCAGTGTCCTGCATCAAGACACAAGGGAATGAAAACTGGCTCTCCTCTGTCCCATCTGTGTGAGCAGAGAGATTGGGATGGTTCCCCAACACTGCTTTTAAGGCCAGAAGGACCCTCAAACTTCACTAAGATCAATATAGGGGGGAAATATCACCCGGCCACTCACAGCTTGCAGCAAGTTCTTCGCAAAAGTGAGTTTTTCTTCACAGTTCAGAGCACCGTTCTGGATTTTGTTAGCAATCTGTAGCAGTAGTTCCAGCCTGCAGCGAGAGAGGGAAAGCGAATGAGGGAAAGGCTTTGAGCTGCCCCAGCAGCCACGGGAGCCAGGGAGGTCCAAGCAGGGAGCTTTGGCCGCTCCAAGCAGAGCACCAACCTTTCCACCTCCGGCCGCAGGAGCTTCTCACGCTCCAGCATCTCTATGATCAGCTTGCCCCACTCCTCCTCTACATCATTGGGGTGGTAGCCCTGGGGCAACTTGATGCGGCCAAATTAAATCCATACCTGGGAAAAAAAAAAAAATAAAGGCAACATTTAGAACCTTGTTCTCGAGTTGGCAAAGAAAGTGGGGCAATGAGGCAACAGCACTGCCTCTGCAGCATGGTATGTACAAGATCACTTCCCCTGAGGGCTATTTCCATTTCTACACTCCAAAACAAATCTAAACTGAATATGTTTAAGTCTTGCTAAAAGCCTAACACTCCCAGCTACACGCCTCTGTGCAGCTGAGATGATACCTACCTCTAAGAGTTTGTAGATCTCCTCAATCTTTCCCTTCTCCTGCTCCTTCAATGGGATTTCAGTTTCCTTGAAGTGTATATACTCATTATAAAGAGCCTGGGATGAGAAAGACTGCATGAGACACTGGCCTGGGGACGATGCCACGTGGCTGTTGGAGCGGAGCATCGGGCACCCTTGTTTCAGGACCCACCTTGAGCTCCACAGGGTTCTTGGAGAAGGATTTATCCGACATCAGTATCGTGTGCTGTCTGATCCATGACATGAGAGACTCCACGTGGCTCTGATATTCCACCCACTTCGAATCCACTTCCTGCAGGCGAGAGAGACCTCGTAAAGTGCCGCCAACGGGGAGGACTCCACAGGGACAGGGACGTCCCCAGGCACAGCAAGAGGGGACCTGCTGCAGCACAGTCACAGCTGTGCTCACCACGAAACACAGCGGCTGCAGCACGGACTGGCAGCCTGCTGCATCACTCGGATGCTGTCTCGTGGGTTCAGGGTGGAAAAGCAAGGAGTTTTCTTGCAAGAATGCTGCTCCACAGAAGCCAGCCTGACTTTGTGAAGGAGCTGCCTGCAGCTTGCTGAGTGCTCAGAGCTCAGGGCACAATCTAACCAGCCCCGCTGGTTGTGGGGAGCACTGTGGGGGGTTTAAAAGGGCACACACGCTAACGGGGAAGCTCCTTCCTTGCCTCAAGCCCGTTCCCCTCGGCAGCCACGTGTTTCAGCTGACACGGAAACCTCCAAACCCTCTCCCTGAGAGACACAGGGGCAGATGCCACCCAAGCCCCAGTTCCAGGTGGTTGCGGTTCAGCCTCCCAGACAGGTCAGGTGCAAAAAAGCAGCCACGCTTACAATAACACTGATGCCTTCTCCTCCCTCAGGGACCTTGGGAAAGGCATCGTAGATGGAAGACACATAAGTTATCACAGACTTCTCATCCGGAGATGGCACATCCACATCTGGAAGAGGCCAAGAAAGGCAGAGTAAGGAGAGGTCAAACCTCCCCAGCAGGAGCTGGGTTTGCCGGCTCCATCTGCAAAATCCCACCTTCTGCATCCAGCAGCCGAGTGACACCGAGCTGCTCCGCGATCTCAAACGCCTGCTCCAGGTTCTCTCGGTTGCTCTGTATTTGTACTCTGTCCATGTCCACCAGGTCTGGCCTGCAAGACACACGCCACAGTCCTGATCCTTGGGAGGATGGGGCTGGCCTCTTTCTAGTCTCATAGGACTAGAGGAAATGGCCTCAAATTGAAGCACCCAAAGTTCCACAGGAACTTAAGGAAAAATTTCATACCAGTGAGGGTGACAGAGCCCTGGAACAGGCTGCTCAGAGAGTCTCCTTCTTTGGAGATCTTTAAAACCCGTTTGGGGGCAGCCCTGTGCCACGTGCTCTAAGTGACCCTGTGAGCAGGGGGGTTGGACTAGATGACCTCTGAGGTCCCTTCCAACCTTAAGCAGTCTAGGATTCTGTGATCCCGACGTGGCAGCTGCCAAACAGCACAAGGTGCAGGAAGAGCGGGCAGGGACAGGCGCCGCTGAGCCCCACGGCTGCCCCGCACCTCGCTCCGAGGCGCCGGTCCAGCCGGCAGCGTCCCAGGGGAGGCTTGCAGAGCACCTTGCATGAAGCGTCAAGCGCGGGAAACAGCAGCACGTGAAGCACGGCGGCATTCCCATGCTCCGGTTTTAATGCTTTTCCCTTTTGCTTCCCTCATTAACGAGCACTTGTCTTATGACCTGCTGCTTTTCCAAGCAACTACCCGGCAGGAGCAGCTCTCCACAACCTCCCCTGCGCCCACGTGTCCGAGTACTCCAGACCAGCACTAGATCCGGCGGTGGGAAGAGATCCCGGGAAGTCTCCCGGCCCATCCTCCCGCCCAGGAGACGCTCTCCCCTGCTCACCTGTATCTGTAGATAAGCGCATTGAACATTTTGCCGTCGCTCCAGCACGAGGAGAAGTTGGTGCACTTCACTTCAATGTAACCTGCTGTCACCTTCTGGGTCCACAGCAGGAGCTTCTCCTTGGCCGACATATCTCCCAGCTCTCCGCTGATGTAGATGTCGGAGATCTGTGAGGGTGCAGCAGAGCCAGGGGGTGATTTGGGGGAAGGAAGGGAGCCTCCGGGCACATCCCACCTCTGTAAAAACGCGCTATGATGTGTGCCATGAGGGAGGGAGAAATCCCTGCGGCATCCAGGGCTCCTGGGTGCAGCCGGGAGCTTCCCATTAGGCCTCTGAGACAGGGATCAGCGACCAAAGAGGGCACCTAAGGGCGACGTGTGAGTGCCAACAGGAACCTTCTCATGGCCACGTGCAGCAGGAGACCCAGTGGGCTGGGATGGACCCCCGGGCCCACCGGAGGTGCTGAGCAGGGGTCTCCCTTGGCCACTGCATCAAGTAGAGCTTTCGGGGGGACGGGAAGGGTGGCAAGAGGTGGCCACGTCCCCCCTTGGCCTCGCTGGGCACCGAGGCGCTGGTGACCCACTTCCCAACAAAAACCACCGAGAGCGGCCGATTCCTCCAGCTAAACGTCCAGGATGGGCTGCGAATCCCGGGCTGGCATTTGACGAAACGCACGTGTCCCCGCACGCTGGGGTACCCCTGATCGCCACAGCTTTGTCCTCCGGCCTCCGCTCCCTGCCAGCTCCCCTGTTATTCCCATGAGCTCCCCGGCAGCTCCCCTGTTATTCCCGTGAGCTCCCCTTCATGCCGGGGGGCACAGAGGAGGGAGGGCCGGGGCGCGCGCAGGAGGCCGGTGCTCGGCACAGCCCCGCACCGCCGCTGCTCCTGCGGGCGTCCCGGCGCTTCATTCCTCGGGAGACAGGGGCTCCAGGAGCCCTCGGCCGCATCCCGGCTTCATTCCTCGGGAGACACGGGCTCCAGGAGCCCTCGGCCGCATCCCGGCTTCATTCCTCAGGAGACACGGGCTCCAGGAGCCTCGGCCACATCCCGGCTGATTCATTCCTCGGGAGACACGGGCTCCAGGAGCCCTCGGCCGCATCCCGGCTTCATTCCTCGGGAGACAGGGACTCCAGGAGCCCTCGACCACATCCCGGCTTCATTCCTCAGGAGACACGGGCTCCAGGAGCCCTTGGCCGCATCCCGGCTGCCCCGTGGCGACGCAGCCAGGCCCGGCGCGCGTCCCGGTGTGGCGCTTGCCGGAGGAAGGTGGCCCCGGCACAATTGGTATGCGGCGGCTGGGCTGCCTGCCGGCGCCCGCCACGCTCCCGCACACAGAGCTGCTCTTTGTCAGCCGCTGCCGCGCAGCCGCCACCGCCGCCGTTAACCCCTGCGGGCCCGGCGCGAGGGGCTGCTCGGGCGCGGGGCACAAGATGCCCCCGCGGGGATGGGATGCAGCCCCCTGCACCACGTCCTGCGCCTCCCATGGGCACCGGAGGCAGCGCCGGCTCCTCTCTGCCTTCTCCTTGGGCACCAGGCTCAGGACAAAGATTTCGGGAGGCAGCGAAATCCCGGCAATCCCAGCAAGAAGAGGCAGCGCCAGCTCGCAGGGGCTGCTGCCATCCCCTCCGGTGGCTTTTGGACTGGCCTCTTGGACCCAGCAACCGGTGCCTGGGAGCAGGGACGGGGCTCCAGCACCAGGGCACCGCTCTCCATGGTCCCAGGCTCCTCCCCGGCTCTCCAGCTGCTCCCATGCTTGTCCCTGGGCTACACTCCTGGCCACGACTAAGGAGAGCAACCGAGGCAGCTCCAAACAGCTCGGCCAGCCCAACAGCAGCCTCCTCTGTCCTTCCTCCTCCTCCTCCTCCTGGCCACCAGCATCGCCCCCTCCTCAGAAGCAGCAGCCAACCCGCTTTCTTTCCAAGGAAGCCCTTGCTACAGACCACCTGGATCACGAGATGCAACTTGCAGCCAGTCCTGCAACCTGCAGCGAGACAGAGGGGCGGGCGCTGCTCCCACCCCGGCACCCGGCTCCGTGCTCGGCACGATCCAGCAGCACCGGCTCCGCTGGGTGCCGACGGCAGGACACCACGCGCAGGGGCCACTTCTTGTCCCCTGTAAGCCCGCCTGCCCGCTCGGCAGGCCCAGGGGACAGGGAGCACGTGCAGGGGGAGGTGACACCCTGGACACGTGTCGCACCGCAGCGGGGCGGCGCCGAGAGCACCCGCAGCAGCGGCCATGGCCAGCGCACGGACACGGCAAACGCGGAGCCGCATCCAGAGCGGCAGCTCCAGGACATCCCGACCACTAGCAAAAGGAGCACAAGGGCCGCGGGGATGCGACTGGGATGCTCAGCTCACCCTGCAGGGCAGGGATGCTCCACGGTCCCACGGGAAACGTGCGGAGCCACATCCACCACCCCGCGTCCCGCTCCCCGGAGGCGCTCGGCCCAAGCGTGCTCACTGACCCTTGGCTCCTCCGGCTCTTCCGCGAGGGCTGCCACGGCGTTGCTGGCCACGGCGCACGCTGGCTCGCTGGCGAAGGCCGAGGAGCGGCGCACGGGGCCAGGGGACAACCTGCTGCCGCTCCCTACCCACGCGACGCGTCCCGCTCCAGTGCCGGGCCGATCCCGGGAGGACGGCAGCGCCACGAGGCTGCGGCTCTCCAGCAGCCCCACCAAGGGCCTTGATGGAGCCATCTCGGACAGGGCGCCCAGCTCAGGGCCGGCGAAGCCGCTCCGTGGGGTGCTCCTGCTCCTCTGACGGCTCCCCGTGCTCCGGGAGCAGTGCCGCACGCTCGCGGGCTCACGCGCAGGCCCAGGGCTGCCCGGGGCGGACTTGGGCAGCGGCAGCAGCACAGCCCGTCTGCTGCGTGCCGCCCGCCGCGGCGCAGCCCCGCGGTGCTTCTCGGCCGGGTTGTCCAGCAGGCGCGCAACGACCGTCAGGCCTTCCTCGAGGGAGCGTCCCGCCGCCTCGGCCGGCGGCTCCCGCACCAGGACCACCTTACGGACCTCCTCCTGCAGATGCTCCTTCACTCGCACTAAGCGGCCCAGCGGCACGTCCTCCTCCTCAAATCCAGCCGCTCCAGCGGTCCCCGACACTTCCGCAGGGACATCCTCCTCACTCTTCCCGCTGCCGGGGGGCTGCTGCTCGTGCGGCGCCGGCTCTGGTCCCGTTCTCCTGCTTCGGCGCCACACGCGCCTGAGGCGGCCCCGGCTGCGGGCATCCAGCGGGGCATTGCCGCCCGCCGGCTCCCGCGGCGCTCTGATACAGCTCAGGGTATTACCCATGGCCGCCACGCCGCAGCACTGTTGGCTTCCGTCTCCCGGGGAGACCCCAACGTTCTCCTAACGGTTGGAGTCGCCGGGTTGCGCCGCGCGCGGCGGTGCCGCCGCTGCCCGCTCGGCCCCGCGGGCACCGGCGCGGGCGGGCGCCGCGCGCGGAGCCTCCGCGCCGCTGCAGCCAGCCATCTTCCCGGCGCCGCGCCGCCAGCAGCCCCGTTCAAAGCATCTCGCCGCAGCTCGGGAAGCGCTTGACCTAAAAGCAGCCGGCGCCCGGATTGGCTGCGGCGCCCGCTCCCCGAATATGAGGTAATTGGAGCACGGCTCCGGCGCGCACGCGGGGAGCGGACGGAGGCGCCGGCACAAGGGAGGCAGAGCGCCGAAGAGAGGGTGGAGGCGGGAGGAAAAGCGGGGAGGGGAGGAGAGGAAAAGGGAAAGAAAAGGGGAAGGATGGCAAAGGTAGCATAAAGGAAGGGGTGGGAGAGAGAGGGAAGAAGCAGGGAGGAGTCGGCGCAGCAGGAGCCCAGGGAAACCCTGCAGCATCCGCGGCACCTGCCTCGGCACCGAGCCCTCCCGGCGGCGCCGGCGAGGGCTGCTCTGGCACCCAGGGATTTCATCCCTGCTCCCGGTGCTGCCGAGGCTCCGGCGGGGCTTCCCGCAGCCGGAGGCGATGCCGGCGGCCAGCCCAGAGCTGCGCGGCAGCGGCACGAGCTCCATCGGGAACAAGGAAGAGGACGGCGAGGAAGGTGGCGGCAAGGATGGGGAGGGGGCAGGCAGCGCTGGAGAGGACAGGACTGTCGCCTCTGGGACCCCTCCTGGGACAAGGGAGCCCCCCGAGTATCCCCCAAACCGGCCCCGTGCTCCAGGTGCTGGGGAGCTGCTGGCACAGGCCCCCCCAACTCTGCCGCAGCGGCAGGAGGGAGATTAAGGGCTCCACAATGGAGCTACATCCCAGGAACAATCTCCTCCTGGCAGGCGTGGCGAAGAGCTGTTGCAGCCTCATATGTCCCCAGTCCCGGCAGTGCCACCTCCCAGATTCCCAGCCTGGCCTGAGGGGACTGTCAGGAAGCATCCGTGGTTCCCTGAGCTCTCCTCTGGTTTGCTCGGAGCCCAGGGGAGCAGCCCCGCGGCCACCCTGAGGGCAGCAGGGATGGCACAGCTCGGCCCTCGCCGCCATCCCACACCTCCCATGACTCATCAGCATCCCGGCCTCGGCTGCTTCCCGGGACCACGGCGCCTGCGGAGCCTCGGCAGCGGCTCCGCACCCGGCTCCGGTCAGTGCAGCCAGCTGGGAAGCGTAAATGCCCCAAACTGCACGTTCCCGAAATATCCAGGTCAAGAAATCCAGCAACGACGTGACGGCTCTGGCGTGGGCAGCATGCTTGGCTCCAGCACTCGGGAACGTCCCTTTGAGCTGCACTCGGCCATCGCCACCCCGGTGCCAGCACCGAGAGCCCCAGGAGCAGGAGACGCAGCGAATGCTCCACGAGAAGCGGCACCGAGCCCCACGGATCACGCTCGGCCGCTGGACCAGCCCAGCGCATGGCAACACGGATACCAAATCCGTCCCGTACCAAACCACTGTGCAACACCCCCGAATGCCGCGGTGCCAGCGCGCCGCATCCTCCTGGCCTGGCAATTCCCGGCCCCAGAGCGCAAGGGTTCGCTCCCCATTTCCTTCTCCACCCGCCACGGGGTTTATTCACCCCAGTTGAGTCTCCTCCAACCTCTGCTCCCCCTCAGCAAGGCCATTCACAGCATCCTTCCCAACAACATCCCGGTCACTGGAGGCCACGAAAGACCCGAGACGCTCTTTAGCAAGAGCACCTATAGCACCCAAAAGCTGGCCATGGTCCTAAGTTCCTTCCCCAGCAGCCCAGCTGGTGCAAGCCCCTTCCCCGAGCCCTGTCCCGAGCTGCTTCCAGGCAGCCGTCCCTTTTCCACCCTAATGAAGGACCCTCTGGGATGCACATCCCTGCCCTGTGCCAGCCCGGCCTGTCCCTGCATGCCCTCCTCCAAATCCGCCCCCGGAGCTGGGCCGAGCGAAGTGCCCCTGCCAGCAGCCGCGGTGCCAGCCAGGAGGCCAGGGTGCACAGTCCATCACTAATGATCCCCTTATGTAAACCATGAGAGAAGGGAGCTGGTATGCGCTGACGCCGGCCCTCGAGCGCTAATCCCCGCGGGCGGGCAGAGCACAGGCCATGGGACACGTGTCCCGCGGCGGGGACAGGGGCCAGCGCCCCGGGGAGGCTCCGTCCGCCCGCCCCGCGTGTCCCTCCGTGAGAAACGCTCGCGCCCTTACCTGGAAGTGCAGGATAATGGTCCAGATGAGCCCCAGGGTGAGCTTGGGGTTGCCGTCCGTAATGTCATCATTGCGAATGTTCACCAGCTTCACCTGGGCCAGGGGGAACGGCAGCGGTCAAGGCTTTCCCGGCGCACAAAGAGCACGGCGGGCCCTGTCCCCACGCAGCCTGTCCCCAAGGAGCCTGTCCCCAAGGAGCCTGTCCCCAGGCCCTCCCGCAGGCTCCGCAGCTACGGGATCCGCTTTTCCCCTCTGCCCGGGCACCGGGAAGGGCTTTCGCAGCACTGCCCGGTTCCAGCTCACGCGGCCGGTGCCTCGTCCCCCAAGCCCGCAGCGCTGCTGCAGAATTTAATTTAACAGCTGCCGACCACAGGGGCCGCTTTGAAGAGGCCGGGCGAGTTTGATGAACTCCGGCCCGGGTGCCAAAGCAAGCTGCTCATGAAGGTAAAGTCCGGGAGCAGCGGGGCAGGACCCCGCCAGGCCCAAGCAGGCTCCGGGGGACGTCGCTGCCGCCAGGTCCCGGCGCTTCAAAGGGAAAAGGGCTTTAATGCAAGCAGGCAAACAGGCTCGCAAGGGCCGCGGGCAAAATGTCTCTGTGGCGGGGCTGGAGAGGGGGCTGGGAGCCGTCCCCCCTCCCGAGCCTTGGCTTGTGCGCAAATTTATTCAGTGCCCTCAGGCAGGCAGGGAAGGAAAAGCTCTGCTTCGGCATGACGCGACGCCGTCCATCATCGCCTGCACGTAGCTGGGGAGCATCCTGAGCGCAGGACCTGACCCAGCACGCCCGGCAGCGTGCCCGGCCCTGCGGAGCTGCGGGGGCTTCACCTGCACGCGGAGCAAGTCCCGGGACACACCGGGGCTGCCCAAGGAGCAGCCCTGCATCCCCTGGGGAAACTCCGTGCACGGAGGGGTGCGCAGGGGTGGGAAAAGCAGAAGGGAGGCCCTGCCGAAGGCAGCTCCAAGGAGGGGTGGCGGCTCCAGCGGCTCTGGGTTACGGCCCAGCGCACGGCCCTGCTCCGTAACCGCTCCTGCGGGAGCTCCGGCGTGCTGGGCAGCCCCCCGTCCTGCAGCACCCTTCCCACAAGGGGAGCCCAACCTCCCGATCTGATCCTGGTTTTTACAGCGCGTGGACGGCTCGGAGCCGCTGACGCTGCTGCTTCCCGCCCTTGGCAAGGCGCAGGCAGAGCAGCGACACGTCACCTCGGGCTCCTCCTGCAAGAGTTTCATGCAAGAGGACATCGCCCAGCCCTTACCTGCCGCTGCTTCAGGAAATCCAGGGCGATCTGCACGTTCTGGAGCCTGTGGAAGCGCATGCGGCCCTTCTCGCGCGGCTGCAAAACAAGGGGTGGCGGCTGAGGCGGCTGCTCGCCGGCGGGCGCGGGTCTGGGCTGGCAGCACTCGCATGCAGGGTGCCCGGCACCGCGCTCCACACGCCCCGCCGCGCACGCCCTGCGCTTGGTCCAGCGGCAGCAACTTCCCCTGTTGCACAAAAGCTCTCCGAAAATGGACCAGAAAGGCCCTCGGCAGGGGTGGGAAGCCCCTGAGATACGGAGCTGCTCTGATCCCCTTCGGGAGATGCTGCTGCCTTTGGCAGGAGCCCCAGAGCCGGGGCTGCTCCATGCCGGGCTCGCGGCACGGGCACCGCAGAGAAGGGCTCTGAGCCCACAGCCCCTCGTGGGGTGGTTGGGGGGCGGCCAGGAAGAGCCCCTGCATAGGGACATCGCTGCATGCAGCCCCTCTCCTCCTGCTGCTCCAGCCAAAGGCTCTCGGCTCCGAAGGCGGCAGTGCCCGGGCTGCAGCGCCGGCCCGGTGCCGCCTCGTCCGCCCGTCCCGGCTGTGCCTGCGGCTCGTGCCCGGCGCGTCTCCATGCAGTGGAGGGACATGCTTGCACACGGGTGCCTCGTGTGCCCCGCACGGCGCTCACGGACGCTCCGGGGTAGCGGGAAGGCAGCACCGGGCGCCCGGAGGGAAGCGGGAAGGCAGCGCTGGGAGCCGGGCAGGAGCCCGGGTGACGCCGGAGCATCCGAGGGCGCCCGCGGGGCCGCGCTGCCTCCGGGGTGACTCAACCTACTGCGTCACCATCCTCTTCCTCCTCGCGCTCCTCGCTGCTCGCGCGGAGCCAGGACGGCGCTCTCACCAGGCGAAGGCTCCTCGCGCCCGATGGCTCTTTTTGCTAAGGAGCAGGGCACGGACAACACCGACGGGGACGCGACACACAGGGAGACAGAATGGA
Organism: Rhynchotus rufescens; assembly: GCA_032273925.1. Lineage (NCBI taxonomy): Eukaryota > Metazoa > Chordata > Aves > Tinamiformes > Tinamidae > Rhynchotus > Rhynchotus rufescens. The sequence goes on along the minus strand of JAVCKT010026612.1, from coordinate 7,707 downwards.
AACTAAAATGCGACGCCGGGTCATGGAAAACGCAGCAGAAACGGGGTGCCCTGGCGGAGGATGGGATGAAGGGCAGCTGGCGCTCCTGGATACCACGAGTGCCTACTGGGATGGGCTGGATTCAAGGGGGAAGGAGCTGGATGGCAGGCACCAACCTCCAGTTGGTGGGGAAAATGGGAGCTAATGGTACCTGCTTGCTCCAACGCAGCCTTTCCCCAGCACCTGGGGCAATTTCTAGGCCCCTAAGGCTGTCTCACCTCCCCTTCTGCAAAGGAGGCTTAAACGGGAGAGGTTTCCCAAAGCTTTGAAAGCCAAAAAGAGGAGAAGGAGGCTGCCTGGATCGCAGGCATCTCAATCCAGCTTTGGAACACCCACCAGCTCGGATTCGGCATCTTGGGAGAGTAACGGAGTGAGTGAGCGGATCTGTGCCCAGATCCTATTTTAGGGGAAAACTCTAGTAATTCCTGCAGTGTCGCACCAATAAGGAACCTCCCAGCACTAACAAATGTGACAGTCTGGAAAGGAGGAGGAGGAGGAGAAGGGAAGGGGATGCTACTACGTTCAAGATGCAAGAGGAGATGTTTGCACACCAGACACCGACTGGTGTTTCGATCCCACCGGGTGATCGTTTCCCAAATCCTGCCCATTCAGTAGCTGCTAAATCAGAGCAGTTTGGGGGGTCCTACCAAGTACCAACCCTGAGCTCAGCTGCCAGGCAGCAGCTCCCAAAGCTGTTAGCATTCCTTATTTTAAATATGTAGAAAAACTGGGAAAGGAAATGCTTGAAAGGCCTCCCAGAATGAGGGGCCTACCCAGGGCAGCAGAAAATGACAGTTTTAGACAACTGCACATTTTCGTGGTATCCAAGAAGCCAGCATGAGGGACATACATCTGAGTGAAAAATTAATGAAATAATCATCTAAAACAAGAAGAACAGCAACAAAAGAGGGGAAAAAAAAAAACTATGGCATGAAAAACAACTGCTGATTGCTGCAATGCAACCAGGGTGGAGAGGGAAGACGGAGGAGGAGGAAACAGGCGGCGAGGACGGCAGCAGCCCCAGGAAAACGCCCAGACTCACCAGTTTCACCCCGGACAGGACCTCCAGCAGCGAGATCAAGTTGTGGCCGTCCCGCAGGTCTTCGTACAGGTCGTTGATGTGCTTGCGCACCTGGGGGACAGCGAGGACAGGGGCTGAGCGTGCCTTGCAAACCGTAATTCCCAAATTCCTGCTGAGGAAGCCGGCCGCCGAGGGGGTAGCACAGGCCTGAAGCTCCACAGCAATTTAAAGACCTCACTTGAATACTATTTCCCCCCTAAAAAACACCATCTGGCATTTAGCTTCCGCTTAAGAGCAGAGGGTATTTCCACGGGGCTGCACAAGCAGGGATCTCCTTTTGCAGCACGCCTGGGAAGCTCTCCTAGGAGCATGGAACCTCCACGCTGGCTCTTCCCCAGATAAATCCGGGCTTTTCTGCAGCTAGAGCCAGCCCTGATGCTCCCCCAGCTGCCTGGCCCTGTCTGCCCCTCTTCCCTTCCTAAGATCCTTTCCAAGATCTGCAAGGGGAACGCAGAGTGGGGCAAAATCCTGCCTTTTGAAGGATGCAAAATGCCACCTTCAGTGCCTTAATTTATGGGGTTTTTTTTTGTTGGTGGTTTCTTTTCCCAAAATGGAGAACTATTTTGCAAATGGGGGATTAAAGCACCTGCTGCTCGAGCAGGACATGCAGGAGGGCCCTGGCCGCATTAATCCCCTCGGCCGCTGCTGACCAGCAGCCCTGCGTTAGTGTTAATGAGCGAAGAGGGGCCTCTTACCTTCATCAAGTGCTTATTGACCCATTTAGTGAAGGTTTTCTTCTGGACCCGGTCCCGTTCATCTGTTAAGAGAGCACAAGGACAAGCCTCAGGAAAAGGGCAAGGCAGTCGGAATGGATGTGCACAAAAGCGGAGCAGCTCCTTGCAAGGGGCTCGGCTGCGTTTGCCAGGAGGGCAAAACACCCCAAAGCCAAAAACGTGTCTCCAAAGGCCCCCACAGCCACTAGCCGGACACGCAGCCTACAGCTGACACCTCCGCCGTATTTTTGGTTTATTGGATTTTAAGGATTTACTGCTTATTTCTGTCCCTCGGCTCAGCCAAGGGTGCTCGGGTCGGGCGCAGGCGGCTGCTGCCGCGGAGGGTCCAGCCCCAGGGCTGCTAGTTTGGGAGGATCCGCCCGGGAAGCAGTGGGTGTTTCCCAGCCCATGGAAGCACAGGGCTCAGCACATGGCCGGGAATGTGGCCCGGCGGCCGGGGCTGCGAGCGAAGCCTGCCCGGTGCCGATTGGTATCATCCGGATTGAGCGGCAGCGTCTCCGAGCGGAGACAGTTCTACCGGGGAGAGAGCTCCCACTTTGGCACTGGAGTAATGTTTCGCCCCGCTGTTTTCAGCACCGGCTACTGTGCGTTTCTGAGTCCTTCCCAAACTCCCAAGCACTGCTCCAGATGCACGAGGATAGCTGGGACAACACGGGAGCCAAGAGGAGGGCAGCACTCGGGCCGATCACCTGGGATCCGCAGGGACCCCCGGCACGTGGAGCCCAGCATGCGGAGCAGGAATTTACAGCAGCAGCCTCGCCTCTGTTCCGATGCCAAAAAAATCAGGAAGAAGGCAGCAAAGCAGCACCCTTGCTCCTCAAATCCCTGCTGGCAACGGCACGAGCTTCCCAGCTGCACCTCACATCCCAGCCGGCTGCTCCAGCTTCCCAGGAAGAGCCGTCAGTGGGATACCCGTGCCGGCAGCGCAGCCGCAGGTGCTCGAGAAAGGCCCAGGCCCGGGGCGACCTGCAGCAGCCCCGGAGCTTTAATCCCCATCCCAGTGCTATCCCCGCACGCACGGGGCCCAAACCGGGCACGGCGGCGTGGCCGGGACCCCTCCGAGCCCCAGCAGGGCCCCTTCCCGCCCGCGGCGGCCGGCGGTGCCGCCACAGGGCGCCGGGGAAGCCGCGAGCCGCGCGCTCTGCCGCGCCACGCGCTCACCCATGCAGCACATGCGGCGCTCCAGGCGCTCCGTGAGCCACCGCCGCTGCTCCCGGCGGAGCTCCGAGGCTGCCGCCATGCGCCGAGCGGGGGGTCCTGCTCCCGCCGAGCCGGGGGTCCCACTCCTGCCGAGCCGGGGGTCCCGCTCCCGCCGAGCCGGGGGTCCCGCTCCCGCTCTGCGCAGCTCCTCCCACGGCGCCTACCACTTCCTACGCCGGCGGCTTGGGCGCGCGGGCGCGCGCGGGCATCGCCGCGGAGCCGCTCGCTTCGCGCTCTCCCGAGCACCCGCCCGTCGCTTCCGGATCCTCCCAAGGCCGCTCTGGCTGCCGCCGCTCAGCCCAGGCTGGCAGCTCCGTGCTCGGGAACGCCGGAGCGGCCCATGGTCCCGGCACGCCGCCCGGCGCAGTGCCTGGCTATTCCTCTCCGGAGCGTGGCAGCGGGAAGGAGCCGGCCGTAGGGATGCCGGTCAAGGCGAAGCCGAGTGAGCGGAATGTGGGCTCCCTATCTGCCGGCTTCCCGCGGAGCAGGCCGGCCCGCTGGAGCATCCCGCGAGCCGCAGCGCCGGGCACTGCCCGCGTCCGCCCCTTGGCTCCTCTTCCCTCTCCTTGTTTTCCAGCTCCCGGCTAACCGCGGGGCCCTGCGGGCGGACAATGCAGGGCTGTTCTCCTCGCGCTGCCCGCGGCTTCTTCACAAAGGAGCTGCCGGAGCCGGGCGCTCCGGCCGCGATCCTGCCCGCGGAGCGCGCGGCCGCTCCGAGATAACGGCCGCTCCTTATCGCTCTTCCTCTTCTAAATATAACCCCTCGGCGCGGCCGGGACGAGCCCTGGGCCCTGCCGGCCCCCAGGATATTCCAGCATTTCGGCTACGCGCGCGGGCAGCCTCGCGATCCCTGCGAGCTCCTCCAGCGCTGCCTCTTCCCCTCTTAGACAGGGCACCTTTGGAGCCTTTCCTGCCCCATTTCGGCACCAAGCGGGGCTCCCGGCTCCCAGCCCCGCTCCGTGCCGCCCTCCCGGCTAATAATAACGCGCGGCTCCTCCGGAATGACGATGTTACGGCTCCGGCTTATCCCCCTCCGGTTAATCTTCCTCGGCTCCTCTCCGTCCTCTCTCCGTCCTCCTGGAGGTCGCCCGGCCGCTCTTCCCACCGCCCAGCGATCTGCCATTCCCACATCCCAAGCAGGGATCCCGCGCTTTGCTCCGGACTTTTCCTTGAGCACATAAAGACAGGGGACACCAGGCAGGCTTGCACGGTTAAGCAACACGCAGCACGGGAACAAACATGGAAAAACGCCTGGGATCCCGCCGCTGGAAACCGATCCCGCCCACGGCTCCGGAGCAGCGACCAGGGCCACGCGGGCCCAAGCGGGGCTATTTTTACAAGCTGCAAGATGAGCCGCGGGTGCCACAAGCCGAGTTTTGCCATTAGGAATTGCTAACAGCGGAAACTCCCTCTTTCCCAAGGCTCGCATGGCTGTTTTTTTTCCCAAGAGCAAGGACAGGCTTCTCTGGCATGTCGGAGAAGAACGGTCAGCTGGGATAACGAGAGGGAGGAGATGGCAGCTCCCGCTGGGACGGTGAAGACAGGGAGAAGCTGCAGGAAGACCTGGGAAAAATGGCTCAGGATGGAGCCACAGGAGCCAAGGAGACCCACTGGAGCAGGAGAGAAGAGAGGAAAGGAATGCCAGGAGAAGAGGGAAGGGAAAGGAATGCCAGGAAGCAGCTGGAAAGGCGGGCAGGGCTCGGACGGAGCAGACGCTCCTTCGCCCTTGTTGGAGCTGCCGCAGGCCCCTGGAACAAATCCTCGCGGGACAGTCATGGATAAGCCCTATTTTGGGAAAGGGAGGCAGGGCCGCCGGCAGCCGGTGGGTCCGGGAGCCCTCCCTCGCGGGGCCGGCGAGGGATCGCCCAGGGACAAGCAGGCGCATCCCGGGAGAGCGCGACAGCAGCAGGAAACTCCGCTGGGCCCTGCGCCGGCCGGCCCAGGAAGCCACGTTGGGCCCGGCTGCCCGCCTGCCTCCTCCTCCTCCTCCTCCTCCTCCTGCTGCGGCTGCCGGGACGGGGCCAGGGGGAGGTCCGGGACCCATCGCCCTCCTCCTTCCCGGCGCTCCGAAGGCGCCCGGCCGCGGCTCCCGCCAGCCCCGGCGCCCGGCCCTACCTGCTCCGCTCCGGCTCCGCCAGTACAGGACGCCGGCGATGCCCAGGACGTGGCTCAGCACGAAAGCGGCGGGCGGCAGATAGGAGCCTTCCGAGAGGGGCATGGCCCCGCTCCGGCGCCCGCTCCCGCCGCGCGGCGCCTCCGGAGCATCCGGCAGGGCCGGGCAGCGCCGAGGCCCGGGACACTTTGCAAACTTCCTGCGCGCGAACGGCTGCCGCGCACGGGCCCCCCCGCGCCTGCCCGGAGCCGGGAAGGCTCCGGCGCCGGCCGAGGGGGAGGGAAGGAGGGCGGGAGGGAGGGAGGGAGGGCGTCAGGCCGGCTCCGACATCTTGCACGCGGTCAGACCCCCCCGCTCCGAGGGGAGACGTCACCTCCTCGCTTGCCATTCCCGGCCCCGCAGGAATCCGGCCGGCGGGAGCGGGGAGGGCCGCGGTGGGAACGGCCCTGTGGAAAGGCCGAGGTCCTAGGGGCTAACAGGAATACTGGCGCAGGGCTCCGAAGGCTCCCGCTGCCCTAGGAATGTGTCGGGAAAGGGCCCTATGGCACGTCCAGCCATATCCCAAGGTCACTGGGGCGTTCTGTGGGACCATCGCACAGATCCCAAGAGGCAACAACGTGAGCTCCAACGCCAGGAAACCTGCGCCAAGCCACGGGGAAGGGCAGCGACGCCAAACGTGACTCTCTGCGAGCCGGGGATCCCAAATCCCTTCCCAGCAGCTTCCATCCAATGTTAGCATCCCTATGGAGGCCTGAGGTACCTCTCAGTACAGCAGCCTAGAAACGCAGCGGGACAGAGACATTTTCCACTTCAGGGCGATTCTCTGCTGGTGGGAATCCGCACACAAGGGGCCCTGCATGTGCCCTGGGAAAAGCATCCGGAAAAGCCGCCCTAGGAGATGGGAAGAGTCCCGGCCGAGCAGACGGCAAAGAAATGGCTGGGTGGAATGGGAGCTGATGATGGTTTTCCAGCTGGGACCTGAGCAAGGCCTTGGCCATGCAAAGGTGTGCAACGTTGTACAACACCATGCAACACTGTGCAACGCCATGCAGGGCTGTGCAAGGCCATGTAGCACTGTGCAAGGCCATGCAACGTTGTGCAATACCGTGCAACATTGTGCAATGCCTCATAATGCTGTGCAACATCGTCTAACGTCATGCAACGCCATGCAACGCCACGCAGTGTTGTGCAATGCCATGCAGGGCTGTGCAACGTGGTGCAATGCCACGTAGTGCTTGCAATGCCGCGCAACGCTGTGCATGTTGTGCAACGCCATGCAATGCCGCGCAATGCTGTGCAGTGCTGTGCAACGCCGTGCAATGACGTGCAACGCTGTGCAGTGCTGTGCAACGCCATGCAATGCTGTGCAACGCTGTGCAATGCCATGCAACGCTGTGCAATGCCACATAATGCCGTGCAACACCGTGTAACACCATGAAATGCCCCGTAACGCTGCGCAACACCACTCAACGCCGTGCAAGGCAGGGCCTTGCAGCCTGATGCAGCAGGTGGGATCCAGCGAGACGCCGCATCCAGCTCAGGTGCTTTGGGAGCCCTGCTCCTCCCTGGGGCCAGGGAAACGGCACCGGAAGCACCGCGAGCCGGGAAAGCCCCGTTCCGAAGCGGCACCGCAAGCTTCGCCCGGAAACCTGCAGAGCCGCGAGCGGAGGAAGCCCCCACACGGCTCCAGCACCAGGAAGCTCCCGCCCGGAGCCGTTACGTGGCATGGAGCAAAGCCCAGGCGCGCAGCACCAACGCTGCAAATCTCCGCACGCTTTCGCAGAACCCAGGCGGCCGCATCCCGTCCAGCGCGGAGCGGGGATCCCTGCTCTGCCTCCGTCCACGCTGGCCAAGGGACGTGGAGCTCCTAGAGAGCGGCCAGCGGAGAGCGACAAAGATGGGTAAGGGACTGGGACATCTCTCGTGTGAGGAGAGACTGAGCTGGGCCTGTTCAGCCTGGAGAAGAGCAGGCTGAGAAGGGATCTGATTAACATGGATAAATACATGAAGGGGGATTGTAGGGAGGAGCAGTCCAAGCTTTTCTCAGTGGTGGCCAGCAATAGGACAAGGGGCAATGGGTGCAAGCTGGAACACAGGAGGTTCCATGTCCAGGTGAGGAGGAACCTCTGCACTGTGAGGGTGCCCGAGCCCTGGCACAGGCTGCCCAGGGAGGCTGCAGAGTCTCCTTCTCTGGAGGTCTCCAAACCCACCTGGATGCCACCCTGTGCCCCGTGCTCTGGGTGTCCCTGCTGGGGCAGGAAGGTTGGACTGGATGATCTCGAGAGGTCCCTTCCAACCTGGAACATTCCGGGTTTCTGAGAGTCCTCCTTGCCCCCTCCTTGCTCCTCTCCTCCGTGGAGGAACCCGGGACACTTCTGCACCCACGACTTGCCCGTGTCCTGGTGTCCCTCCCTTTCCCATCCGACCCACAAGGCGCAAGGAGTCAATCCGCGTGGTTTAGCTGCTCGTTAAGGGATTAGCTTCCAGCCTGAACTGGGAAGATGGCCTGGCCTCCACGGAGCCTCCTGCTGCGGGCCCGG
>JAVCKT010026609.1:0-11549 GCA_032273925.1 Rhynchotus rufescens | reverse complement strand
GGAGGCAACAAAGTAGCAACTTGAATGTAGCAACGTCCCGGCCCCGCCCACCCGCGCGCCGCGCATGCGCCCGGCCGCCGCGGACCCGCGCGCCGCGCTTAAAAGGGCAAAGTCGCCTCTTAAAAGGGGCCGCGCAGCCGCGCTTAAAGGGGCCGCGCCCCGCGGCGGAGAGCCCGTGTCCGCCCCCGTGTCCGCTTCCATCCCCGTGTCCGCCCCCGTGTCCACCCCTGTGTCCGCTTCCATCCCCGTGTCCACCCCCGTGTCCGCCCCCGTGTCCGCTTCCATCCCCGTGCCACCCCTGTGTCCATCCCGTCCCAGTGCTCATTCCCAAGCCCGTGTCCGTTCCCATCTCTTTCCCTATCCCTGCGTGCCTCCCTATGCTCATCCCCATCCCCATTCCCCTCCCCATCCCTGTGCCCGCTGCCATCTCTGTGCCCGTTGAATTCCTGTGCCCATTCCCATCTCTGTGCCCATTGAATTCCTGTGCCCATTCCCATCTCTGTGCCCATTGAATTCCCGTGCCCGCTCCCATCTCTGTGCCCTTTGAATTCCTCTGCCCATTCCCATCTCTGTGCCCGTTGAATCTGCTTTCTCAGCCTGAAAGCGAGCAAGTGCGCACACGAGAGAGGCAGGGAAGGACCCAGCTGATCTGCTTTGGGTTATCACAGAATCATTATGGCTAGAAAGAGCCTTCAAGACCATTGAGTCCAACTATAAGCCCTCAAACACCCCTCCTGCCAAACCCCGTCCCCAGGGTTCGGGAGCGCCGGGGCTGCGGGAGCTGGGGCTTGGGCTGGGAGTCCCGGCAGGCTGGGAGCGGATGTGCCCATGCAGGTGCCACCCTGATGTGCTGACGTGGTGACACGTCCATGACACCCGCTCCCCGGTGCTGTGCGGCTCGCTTGCACGTGCGAGCAATGACCCAAGTGTGTGACTTGGCTCGGGACCCTGGAGCACATGCAGATCAGGCAAGATGCTCCAGAGAAAACAGCCCTTCTCCCTCCTCGAGAGCCGCTGCTGAGCCTGGTGTCACTGACCTGGGCCACTGTCCCCCACATCCCGGACCACCCCAACCCCACTACAAGGACATTCTGGGTGCCTGGCCCTGCACCAGGCAGCACAACTGCCTCTGCCGAGGCCCGCTATGTCCCGGGGCACAGGTTACCTCCGAGAGGCTCCTCATTTGTGTGCTTAATTGGTGGTTTTTTGCATGCATATTTATATGGCTGTGAGACATAGAAATTGCTGCCTGGAAAACCTGCCGAGCAGCCAATGCTGCAGCCTGAGAGGCCGTCCTGCCCCACACTGCCCTGTCCTGCTCTCCTCTCCACCACCCTGAGGCCACCTTGCCCATCCTTGTCCCCATCCCTGTCCTCATCCTCGTCCCCGGGGCTCAGGGCAGAACACTCTTGTTGTGAGGACAGGGCTTAGAGGCAAGGGTGCCAGCCCAGGGCTGCCTGTGGAGCCTGGCACCCCTCGCAGCCCCCCGGCCCTCCTCCTGTCCCTGGCTCTGGAGACACAGTGGGGCGTCACAGTGTGTTTATTGTGGGAGTGTTTCTGGGGGACACGTCCGCCTTGAGGTGGTGGCACACAGGCCTCGGGGTGGGGGACATGGGCACCTTGGGGCGTGGGACGCGTGGGCTCCAGCCCCAGGGGGGCAGCTGCACATGCAGGGAGAGGGACAGGGAGCAGGACGAGCCCTTTTCCTGCAGCCGGTGGCACTGCCTGGGGGCATCCCGCGTTCCTGGCAGCACCCTGCATTCCTGGGAAATTCCTGGGGGCATCCTGCTTCCCCAGGAGCATCCCACCAAGCTCAGTGCCTGGCCTCCTGGCCCCAGCTGTGCCCCCAGCCACACCACAGCCCCCAGCTCCCGCCAATGGGGTTAGCAGGGGCGAAGTAGGTGAGGGAGCTGGGAAGGGGCTGGCGGGCAGCCCTGCGCCCTCCCTTCCTTCTAGAGGCTGAGATCCACCACCACGTGCCGGTAGACCAGAGTGTTGGCCTTGAAGCTGGGGGCCAGCAGGAGCTGCACGTCGGCGGCCGGCACGTAGCGGAAAGCGCGTGGCGCCTGCACCGACAGCTCCTGGAACTTGCCGAACTTCTGCTTCTCCTCCTCCCACAGGTAGACGTGTGTGAAGGAGAAGTCACTGCCCAGGGCCAGGTACTGGCGCTGCCCCACGGCGAAGGGCTGCATCACCATGGAGCCGCGGGACGGCAGCGTCTGCAGCTCCACGAAGCGCGGCCCGTCCCAGCGCACCACCTTGGAGTCGCCGATGTAGCGGCTGAGGCAGAGGAAATGGTCCCGCTTGACCTTGAAGTGCTTGACCATCTGCACGTCGAGCACGTCGCCCACCTCGCCCTGCGGCGTGAACTGCTTCTGCGCCCGGTTCCACTGGTAGATGACGGGCGCCTGGGAGCTGCTGGAGATGATGAGCCGCGGTTTGCCCTCGTTCTCCACGTACTCCACGTCGGTGTCGCGGTGCCAGGCGTGCAGCGCCTGGTGGGAGTAGAAGCCGTTCTGGCTGAGGCGGTAGAGGCTGGTGGAGCCCGCCTTGGAGCTGTCGGCAATGACGAAGTACCACTCGCCCTCAATCTGGAAGGCCTCAATGTCGTTGGGTTTGCGGGTCTTCTGGCTGTCGATGTCCTGGATCTTGATGAACTTGTCCACGGTGGTGTCCCAGCGGTAGATGTAGGAGCCCCCGAAGAGCTGCGCCACCACCACGTAGAGCTGCTCGTGCGCCACGATGGGCTTGCAGTGCACCGCCGAGTGGGCTGCGAGGAGGGGCACGTCACCCGGGGGACGGGGGGTGTGGGTGGGCAGGACACCCTCCCCGCAAGCCCGCGGCCGCCTCACCGGGGATGCGGTCGAAGTCGCGCAGCTTGCGCTCCACGTAGTCCCACTTGAGCACGGTGCAGCTGCTGGCACCGGGCTGCGCCAGGGCCAGGTACAGGTCGCTGGCGTAGGTGAAGGGCTCGGCCGACACCGCCTGGAAGGGCAGCACCTGGTGCACCACGAAGTCTGCGGGCAGAGGCGGCCGTGAGGACGTGGGCAGCCCGGCACCAGCGGTGCCCGGCCCACGGCCCCGTACCTGTCGTGATGCACTCGAAGTCGGCAAGCGCCAGGTCGCGGATGCGCTGGCCCTGCCGCTGCCCGGGGCTGCTGCAGAAGACGGCGGGCACCGTTGTGTTGGTCGTCTCCAGCCACTCCACCAGCCACTTGATCTTGCAGTCACAGGCCAGCGCGTTGCCCCGCAGGTCCCTGGGTGCAGGGGGACACGCGAAATGCCACCGTGTCACCTGCTGACCCCAAGGCACCCTGAGCAAGCACAGCAAACCCAAGCCCCAAGCCAGGCTGAGGGCACCGGCTTCTTGCCCAGTCACCCCAGCGCGGTGCCCCTGGGCTCGGGGACCTTACAGGTCGCTCAGGATGTCCAGCGGCTTGAAGAGGTCCCTGGGCAGCGTCTGCAGGTTATTGTTGGCCAGAGACCTGGGGGGCAGGAAAGGGGCCGTGGGGGGGGCTGCGGCAGGCGGGGGGGACGGGGCCACCGCGCAGGACCCCCCGCTACTCACAGGTGGGTTAAGGACTTGAGACCGCGGAAGGTGCCCTTGGCGAGCGCCTGGATATCGTTGTTCTCAATGAACCTGGGGGCAGGAGGAGATGCTGGCGCCGTCCCCGCGCGGCCCCCGTGCCTGTCCCCCCGGCGCGAGTGCCCGCCACGCACAGGTACTGCAGATGCGAGAGCCCCGCGAAGGCGCCGTCGCCGACGAGCGCCAGCTTGTTGGAGTTGAGCAGCCTGCGGGGGAGGCGGGAGAGGTGAGGACGGGGCCGGGGGCACCGCGGAGCCCGGCGCCGCAGCCGGGCGCCCACCTACAGGAACTGCAGCGATGGGATGTGGGCAAAGGCGGCCTCGCGGATCTCCGGGAATGCTGCGTTCACCATGGTCCTGCGGGCAACATGGAACTGCTGAGCCGACCTGGCCACCTGCCTCCGCCTGGCACCGTGGCAATGGGGCGCTCGGAGCTGTGCCACAGCCTGCGAGCTGTGGCCATGTCACCAAGGCCCCCAGCTGCCAGTGTCACCAAGACATGCCGTGAGCAGGGGCGAATGCCCGGCTGGACATGTGGCAGTGCCTGCTCCTTTGCTGCTGCACGTCCGCAGCACCTGCACACACTGCATGCACGCTTGAATATGCATGCAGCTGTACACGCTGCATGCATGCTTGCACGCACACGCCTGCACACACTGCATGCATGTGCCAGCGTGCATGCTTAAATGCACGTATGCTCACACACACCCGTGGCTGCACGCACTGCATGCACGCTTGCACACTCACATCTGCACACACTGCATGCACATGCAAGCATGCACACTTAAATGCGTACACGCCTGCACACACACATGTGTGCACACGTATGTACAGTGCCTCCCCTGTGCCACTGCGTCCCCAGGATGGTGCTGCCTGCCAGCCCTGTCCCCTTGGGGCGCCGGTGGCCAAGGTCACAGCCGTGCAGCAGGGCAGGGCTGCAGCCCTCGCCCTCCGTCCCTGATGGATGGCTGCAGGGGGGGAGAGCTGGCGCCTTCCCCCCCACGCCATGCAGAGCTCGTGTCCCCTCCCGGTCCCTGTCACTCTGGTACTCACAGCGAGATGACCTCGGGGGGCAGGTTCCTGGGGATGGCCTTGGAGTCCACGCAAAAGGCTGTGTCACGGGTGCAGGAGCAGCTCGGGGGACAGGGCGGTGGCCGAGGCGGCCGCCGGGCGCCCGCGGGCAGCCAGACGCAGCCCAGGGCCAGCAGCAGGAGCAAAGCAGAGCCCCCGGGGGCCCTCGTCCCCCGGCACAGCCCCATGGCACTGCCCGAGCCCTGCTCTGCACCCGCTGGATGGAGCCGCGTGTCCGGCCGCGCAGCAAAGCCCTTTTGTCCGCGCGCTGCGCGGAGCTGTCAGTGCCCGGCGGCCGCGCTGGTGGTGACAGTGGCGGCTGCCGGCGCCCGCGCCGCTGCTCTGCAGAGCCCCATGCTGCCGTGCTGCGGCGGGGAGGGACCGGCCGGGGGCGGGGGGATGCGGCGGCTGAGTGACAGCGCGGGCATCCGTGCCCGGGCCTGGGGCCGCGGGTGACGCCGGCGTGCGGGCACGGGGACGTGTGGACACGGGGACGTGCGGACATGGGGACGTGCACCAGGACTGGGGGCTTGGCCAGAGCCCGCGGTCCTGGCTCTGCGAGGGCGACCCCAGCCCAAACACTCCGGGCCCGCAGTGGCCGCGGCGGCGCTGAGCTCATCGGTGGCAGGTGGCCTGAGCGGCCCCGTCCCAGGCACCGCGCGTGGCTGGCCGTGCTGCGCCGCTGCCACAGCTGCAGTGCGTGCCCGCTCCGCGGGCCACCCTGATGCTCCCGGCTCCCTGCTCCTTGTCCCCCTCTTCCTGGCATGGAGGGGTTTGCTTTGGAGGTGTGACGCTGTGGCTGGGTGCCAGGGAATGAGGCGCTGCCACCCTGCTCTTTGCCTTGGCACAGGCCCAGCCGCCTCAGAGAAGGGCCCTTGGGAGCTCTCGTGCCCCGGGGCTCTGGGGAGAGCTCCGCAAACAGCACGAGTGGCCTCTTGGCAGCTTCCCTGGCCTCCTGCCCGCGGTGCCGCCCCTATAAATGTCCTGGCAGCGGCCGGCGGGGCGACGGAGCCGCAGTGGGACGCGATGGACAGCGACTCTAAAGAGGCGCTCGTGGAGGAGGCCCCTCCGGTAAGGAGGCACCCGGGGAGGTGACCGGGGCCGCGTGGGGCGGCCTCCCGCGCTCACCCCCGTGTCCCCAGAGGTACTCGGCCGCCCCCCCGCCGCCCTGCGTCCCCCAGCAGCTCAGGTGGCTGCTGGGGGCGGCGCTGGCCGCGGGGCTCGGCGTGGCCGTCGTCGCCAGCGTCCTGCTGCTGGGGCTGCACCTGGCCGAGGCGCACGCCGAGACGGTGAGGGGGCTCCGCGGGCACGGCCGGTGGCACCGCGCGGGACCGGGCAGTGCCGGCAGGAGCTGCTGCCCGCCCCGGCCCGGCCTGAGCCCCCCGTCACCAGGTGCTGCGCATGAGCATCGGGGGGCTGCGCGGGGACGGGCCTGCCCAGCAGCTCACCGTCAGCAGCCGGGAGAGGACGGGGACGTTCGCCGTGAGGGACGGGCTCAACTCCTCGGCCATGCTGGTCTATGACTACAGCAAGGTGCGCTGTGGCGGGAGGGCACGGGGGCACGGGGGTGGCTGTGGTGGGCAGGGGCTGCACCCGAGGGCAGAGCTGACCGGGGTCCCCCCGTGCGCAGCTGCTCATCTGCTACCGCTCCTGGCGTCACCCGGCCTGCTACGTCACCCGCATGGATTGGAACAACATCCAGGGGCTGGACGCCGTCACCGCCGCCTTCCGGCACCGGCAGGTGAGCGCCGGGCCGGGCTCGGGGGCAGAGCTGCCCCGGCTCGGTGCCCGAGGCACCCGCGCTGGCCATGATGGCCCTGGTGTCTCTATACAGGCCAAGCAGCAGGAGAGCGGGGTCCCCGGAGAGCCCCTGGGTGACCGCTCGCTCCTGGGCACCACGGCCAATGTCCTCTGCAGCACCGTGCCCGTGTACTGGGCCTAGGGGCACTCCCGGCGTTGCCTCCTGCATGGACGCGTCTCCTCCCACACGGCCTGAGCCCGAGCGCGGCCGCGGTGGCCTCGGCAGGGCCCTGTGACGGCCACACTGCCACCCCCGGCCGGTGGCACTCGCAATAAATGAGTGTCTGTGCTTCGAGTCACGTGTGTCCCTGTGCCTGCAGTGTCCCCTCGTCCCCAAGTGTGGTTTTCATCCTTCCTCACTCATCCCCTGCCCGTCCTGCCACTGTGGCACTGCTCCTGGAGAGCATCCTGTCCGCATCGCCCTGCCCACCAGCCTCGTGTGGATGGCACAGAGCCGCCACGGGCCACGTGCCCACAGGAGCCTGGCCAAGGGCCACGTGAAACACACATGGGGCATCGTGGCCCCTTCACCAGCCCTCGTGCCCTGGAGCCCAAGGCTGTCCAGCAGGGCTTCTGCATGGGGAAACTGGGAATCAAAGGAGTGCAAGGAGAAAAAAAGGCCCTGGGAGGAGAAATGGTGCAGGGTCTGGTGTGGCGGCACCTTCTGTGGGTGCTGACATGGGCTGGTCCCCAGGGACCTCTGAGGGGCCCGTGTGTGTAGGTTGGTGGCACCTGTGGGGCTGGTGCTTGGCAGGGAGCACGTGCCCCCTATGAGGACATGAGGACACTCTGCTCCCCGCCACCCCCATGTCCCCCATGTCCCCGCCACCCCCATGGGCTCCTGTCACAGCGAGGCAGCGGCCAAGGGGGTGCACAGGGCCAAGGGGAGGAGGGTCCCACGGGCTCCCACGGAGCTCTCGAACCCAGAGCCGGCAGCACTCGAGGGGCTCAAGGGCTGGGCGAGGGCCTGGGGATGGAGGCGCCGTGCACCACGTGCACCCTGCACGCCCTGCACACCCCCCACACCCCACACCCCGCCCAGGGGTGCCCGACGCAGTGATTTCCCAAGCAGACCCACGTGCGGGCAGAGCCGGGAGCAGCCGTGCCCAGGCCGGCCTGTGGGGACACGACCCCGGGCTGTGGTGCTGCTGCCCGCTTTGATGTGCCCTTTGCCCACGCGGAGCAGCCGCAGGTGCCCGAGCTGGCACAGGGCCGGCCCCGCCGCCGCGTTTGCTTTGGCTCCGCTCGCGAGGAGCCGAGAGGCTCTACGACTGGGGACAAGGGTCCTTGGGGGCTCTCAAGCAGCCAGTTCCCAGGGGAAAGGGCTCCGGAAAGGCCGTGGGCAAACAGGGGTGAAGAGCAGGGCCGCTCGCCCGCGCCGCCCTCTCCTGCAGCCCCGCACTCCGTATAAAGCCCCCGTCCTGGGCGCTGCCCGTGTAGCCTGGGCTGGCAGCAGGAGGAGGAGGAGGAGGAAGCAGACATGGAGAGCAGCATGAAGCCCGTGGTGGTCGAAGAGCCGCCGGTGAGCGCTGTGAGCCGCGGCTGGGTGGCACCGGGGGCAGCCCTGTCCCCGCCAGGAGGTGCCCCAAGGCCCCACGCTCACGTCTCGTGCCCCGTGTCCCTAGGACGGGGCGCTGCACTGCTGCTGCCCCGGCTGCTGCGCCCTGCCCTGCTGCAAGCTCTGCTGCCTGCCGTGCTGCAGCCTGTGCTGCCCGCGGTGTGCGCAGCGCTGCTGCGGCGGCTGCGGCGGCTGCGGCGGCTGCGGCGGCTGCGGCTGCGGCTGCCTCCGCGGCTGCCTCTGCTTCTTGCCGCGCCTGCTCTGCTCGCTGCCCCGCAAGCTGCTCGGCTGCCTCCACTGCCGCTGCCTGCTGCTCGTCGTGCTCGTCTCGCTGCTGCTCGCCATCGTCGTCGTCGGCTTCCTGCTCATGTGGCTGCGCGCGGCCCCGCACACCGAGGACGTGAGTAGGGCGCGGGCGCTGCGGGGGGGACGGCGCCACGCGGCGCCTGACCCCCCGCGTGTCCCCAGGCGCTGGAGAGGAGCCTGGCCTGGCCGTGGCTGCCCATGAGGGTGCAGGACCAGGCGGCCACCTTCTACGTGGACGGTGGCGCCGGGGGCCCGGCCACCGTCATCTACGACTACAAGCACGTGAGCAGGCGGCGGGGAGGGGGCCGGCGGCGGCGCGGGGGCCGGGAGGGCAGAGCTGACGGGGTCCCCCCGCGCGCAGCTGCTCATCAGCTACCGCTCCTGGCGTCACCCGGCCTGCTACGTCACCCGCATGGATCGCAGCAACATCCAGGGGCTGGACGCCGTCACCGCCGCCTTCGAGCGGCGGCAGGTGAGCGCTGGGCTCAGCGGTGACGCTCACCACGGTGCCACGTCCCTAGGGGTGACACGGGGCCTCCTGTCCCTGCAGGCGGAGCGGGCGCTCTCGGAGCCGCTGGGCGACCGTTCCCTGCTGAGCACTGCGGCCAATGTCCTCTGCAGCGTCCTCCCCGTCTACTGGGCCTAGGAGGTCTGGAGTGTCCCCTCGGCCCATGCAGTGTCACCGCTGCCCGAGGGGACACTCGCACCAGGCGGCGCGTGGGACACGCGGTGATCTGCAGGGACACGCGGTGGCGGCCGCCTCGCCGCAGCCTGTGCCGGGGACAGCTGGTTTGTCACTTAGTCTTCTCAGCTTTGCCAAAACCAAGTGCAAAAATAAGCTTAAAAAAAAAAAAAGAATGACGTTTAAAGAAACAAGCTTCTTTTGCCTTAAAAGTATAGCCAAAGGCTGTGAGCAGCATCCGAGTGGGAGCTGTGATCCTGCCGTGCCACAGGGCATGTTGCAGGGGCTGGGCCCAGGCGTCCCAGGCTCTCGAGGGGGCCGTCAGTGACTCGGGTTCTGCAGTGCCACCCCCTGGCACCCCCATGCCCTCCATGGAGCCCCTCACTCCATGGTCACAGCAGGGATGTCCGCTCTCCTCCCATGGGCACAGCCCAGGGAAGCCTTTCCCACCCCTGACCGGGAACAGGCGAACTCCAAACTTTTCAAGGACGCAGGAAAACAAACAGCGCGCAAATCCCCCGGGTGCCCACATGGAGCGGTGCGGAGCCAGCTGCGCGCACAGCTGGAGGCGACGGACACCTCGTGCGCCAGGCACGGAGGTCGCCACGGCCTCGCTCGTGGCCCTGCCACCCTGGTCACCCTACCTTGGCACCCCGGTGTCCCCTGGGGCCCACACTGGGACCCCCTGATCCGCCGCCCAGCCTCCCGGCTCCGGATGCATCCGGCCCTCAGCCTGAGCCAGGGAATCCAGGCTCTGCACTGTGCCACAGCCCTGCTGCCCTGGCCTCATCCTCATCCAAGCACCCATGGGTGCTTTGCAAGGGTCTGCACCTGGCTGGGAGGGACCCGAGGACAACACGCAGAAGGACACGCGGGTGCCAAGTCCCTAAGGGAGCAAAGCTCCTCCAGGCTGGCCTCTGGCGAGGGCATTGGGCTCGTCTCCAGAGCTGAGAAGCTGCTAACCCAGCTCTGCCTTCAGGGCGGCACCTTTGGGAGCTGCGGAGATTTTCTGGGAGATTTTAATGCTCTTCTGTGTGCTCGTAAGGAGCATCCCCCCACTGCATGCAAGGAGCGTAGGCGAGGGCATGGGGTGACTCAGTGAGGGACCCAGCAGTCCCAGGAGCCTGGCTGCACAGCGGGAGCAGGGAAGACGGAGGGAGAAGCCCCAGCACCTTTGGGCTTTGCAAAGGGACAAACCCAGGAGCGTGTCGGGAGCCTAGGAGGGGCTGGAGCGGACGCTCCGGCTGCTCTGCTCCCGGGACAAGGCGCTCTGTGGCCTCACCTCTGCCGTGGCCGCGCTGAGGGGGCGCGGGAGCCGCGCGGAGGCAGAGCTCACCGCCCGCTCACCAGGACGCGCGCTCCGAAGCCTATTTATTCCAGGCTCCGGAAAACATCATATGGCTGATACGTCAGGGGAGCTGCACCACAGCCAGGCCCGGCTCCCAGCCAAGCCCGTGCGGGAACCGGCACCGTCCATGGCCGCACGGGATCTGCACAGGGATGGGGCAAACGTGGAAGCACAAAGCCTGTTAAAGCCTGGCTTGTTGTTCACTGGAGCTCTGGTTGTTTACTTGGGAGGTAGAGGGACTTTGGAGAGGAATCAGGCAGATGCTCTGTGAGTTCCCAGCCCCTCCACGCTGTGTGGGCTGAGGACGGCGTGGGGAAAGAGAGCAAGAGCAGTTTTCCGGGCTTTATTTATTTGCTTTAAGTTTATTGGACGTCATGGCTTCACAGTGCACATTTTGCAATATCAGGCTAACTAGCAAAACACATCCCAGGCTCATCCGCTGGTGGGAAAGCAAAGCAACGACTGGAGATAAGGAAGGGAGCAGAGATTTTCCCCGGGAGCAGCTGTGGCTAGAACTGGGATGAGTCAGGCCGTGAACACAGGAGGTTCCTGAGGACAAAAGGGGAAGATTTGGGGATTTCAGGGGAAAGAAGGAGCTGAACTGCATCCAAGCATTGCTGCCGGGGAGGTCAGCAGTGGCTGGGACAGCCTGTGGCCACCAATCTTGTTACCTCGTCTGGTTCTGTCCCCTGCCCAGTCACCTCGGGGAGCTGCGTGTGCCCGTGCGTTGGCAGCGGGATCAGGCGGCAAAGCCAGCAATTCCCCTCGCATCCCTTCGGGCAGCTTCAGCTCCGCCATATGGCACCGGGAGAGATGCTGGAGCCCCGGCACCCTCCTGCTCAAGTGCCCGGTCCCCAGGGCCACCTCTCAGAGCGCCCCGCAGCTCCTGGCACCTGGACATTCCCCCCGGCTCCCGGAGCTCTGTCCGGCGGCGAGCGCGGCTGGGTCTCCGTGCCAGGGTCTCCGTGCCAGGGTCTCCGTGCCAGGGTCTCCGTGCCGGTTGTCCCCAGGCCGGGTGGCCTCAGGGCGGCTGAAGTGGCGCCGCTTTGACGGCAGGTGTCACTCGCAGCCGCCGGCGCGCGCACGGGCACACGCGCGCACGCGGGCGCGCGCAGGCACGAGCGGGCGCGCGCAGCCACGCGGCCGCCGCAGCCCGGCCGCCGCCGCGGCCCGGGGCCCCCCGGCCGCTCGCCCGGTTT
>JAVCKT010026608.1:1404-16077 GCA_032273925.1 Rhynchotus rufescens | reverse complement strand
CAGATACTTAGTTTTAACTGCGTATTTTTTTCAGACACTAGGAAGCAATTGAACTGTTGTTTTGCAAGCAGTCTAAGCCAGCTCGGGCCAAGTTGCTGTTGGAAGAGGCAAGTGGGGAAAAGCAGAGCTATGATAGGATTGTAGACTTGCAAAGCGGTTAAAGGGCAGAAAAAAAATCTAGCTTTTTCCTTTGTCGTGGTATATAACGTTTGCATTTTAAAAGGCTGCAAAATTCAGTGGTAACAAAAGAAATGAAGAGTGCTCCCTGCTTTCAAAAGCCAATCCCTTCTCGACAGTTTTAATAAAATTTTCCCAGAGGCACATGGCTTTTTCAAATGAGATGTTCCTGAGTGTTTTGGATGGTGCGCTTAGTAATTTTTGAAACTGGGGGAAAACTCATAACCTTTCCCTGCTGCTTGAAAAGAAGAAATCCTCTGTGAGCTAAACCCTGCTGAAGACTTGTGCAGAAAGTGTAGCAAAGGGTTTCAGATCAGCACTTGCATGCTTAAGAGCCAAAATTGATGGAAGAAGAGGAATAGATTGTACTAGTGCATCAAAGGAAAGGCATGAGGACAGACGGCATAAGACTGGTCTAATGAGAGAACAGTGGGGACGAAGGGAAGACTATTGTTTTGTTGAGGTGTGCTCGAATACGGGCTTTTGATTTGTCATTGCTGTCTCTGCTTCAAAATCGACCAGAGCTGTTTTAAACAAATAAGAGTATCTGCAGAAGGAGCAGAGCTAGGAGATTTCGCAAGGAATTAGGCAGGTGGACAGGCTGGTACCATTTACGGGCTGTTTTGTGTGTCTTTCTCTTCTCCTACCTGCCCCTCCAAGGGGCAAAATTGTGATGCTTTTACAAAAAATGAAGAAAGGAAAAAAAAAAAACACCTTTTTTCTTTTTCCCATTCAGAAGATTATGAGAATAATTTTCTCTCACCTCCAGCACCCTGGATTCCAGCACTGTGTGCATAATTTTGGTTGTTCCCCCCTACACCTCCTTCCCCCGCCACCACGTTGTTGTTTTTTGTTTTGCAATAATCATTCTTTTTAATACATTTTTAATAAACAAGATTCTTTTGAGGAGATCTTGAAATGATGCTGCAGACAGCAGACAGAATGCCTTGTCCTAAAACACTTTCTCTTGTCATGTAGATAGTTTTATCAGATAAAAGAAATCTTGCTTTTGGCATTGTGTATTTTATTATTGCACATGTGTGCATACACATGCATACACAATAATGCCCATTCTAGTCGGGACAATGGCAGCAGAGCAGCATTGAAATAAAAACCAATAATGTGGCTTTTTAACCCCTTTTTTGTCAGAAGTTTTGAGTGGAGATCTCTTCCTGTGCAGCATAATATTCTATTTGAAGTGGAACTTGGCTCTTAGTTAACACTGGAAGTGATAAGTTGTCTAAAGCCCTGTTTAGACAGACGGAGCTTATTTGGCATCTGCATTAAGCTGTTTGACAAAATGTTTCGAATGTAATTAGTTCACATCAAAGGTACACCACCTTTGGTGGCGGGTACGATGGATGAGAACTAAAGATAGCGAGATCAGCATGACCTGACTGCAGGCCTTACATTTTAAGGTTTATTATAAGATTTTATAGGAAAAAAAAAAAAAACACGAAAAACCACACACACAAAAGAAACCCCTAAGCACAGTATTTTTCTTAATTCTTTTCTTTAGAATTTTTCAAAACTCTTCCAAATCTCAGTTGTGCAAGCTCTTCCCCAGTCATGCTTCTCATATTTCATGAGAACACAGTGGCCTCTAAGAAATATAATATTTTTTCATGCGGTGAAGCGGATGTACTGAAATACATTGTATTTAAAACCTTATTTTAAAGTGTATTTCTGAAAGTATGCTCATAAAAATGATGTAATGAGGCACTTCTGTTCTTGGTGAGATTTTGTATCCCTACTTGCTCAATGCACTTCTTTAAGGTGGTTTTTGTTCTGTTTTGTTTGTTTGCTTACTCTTTCCCATTT
Organism: Rhynchotus rufescens; assembly: GCA_032273925.1. Classification (NCBI taxonomy): domain Eukaryota; kingdom Metazoa; phylum Chordata; class Aves; order Tinamiformes; family Tinamidae; genus Rhynchotus; species Rhynchotus rufescens. Next base: position 14,079 of record JAVCKT010026608.1, on the reverse strand, counting down.
GCTGTCAGATACCTAAAATCAACCTGAGATCTGAAAACTTAAGCTGAATTCTTCCTGGTTTGTACATTACTAAACAGCGTGCAGTTGGCATGGTGAAGGAAGGAAATAAGAAAGTATCTTAAGATCTGTATCAACAGTGATAGGGGAATAAGAAAAAAAAATCCTTCATACTAGCTAATAATTAACAAATCTGTACAATGGAGAATTAGAGAAGATTTACTTCTTTTACTTACTTTGTATAGTCAAGTGTCTATGATGCTATGAGCTGTAGGTATTTTTTTTTAATCAAAATGATAAGTGATACTGGGCACCCACCCAATTACAAGACTTTCTTGGTAAGTCTGTACATAGAAGAGCTTTCAGAAAACAGGTTGCATTTGATCCAAGTTTAGATTTATGAATTACTACGACTTGGTAAAGGATTACAGTATTCTGTGTGTGTGCGCATGTAACTCAGGGACAGCAGCTCAGACAGTGCTTGGTATCTCCTGAGCTGCCATTGCCTGAACTGCCTTTATTTTAAGGTTTGTGTCTCAAAATGCTTATTATGGCCTGCATCCTTTGGTGCTAAGATGCTCCATGCAAGTAGTTTAGTACACAGGATATGCAAACCTATGTGTTGAAAAAGGACTGAGTTATGTCAGTTCCTTTTCTGGTTCATATTGTTCTTTTAAAAGCATAGTGATTCATAGGAGGTAGGAGAATATTTCACCAGAGCTTCATGTAGCATTTGGCTTTTTTCCTGAGCAGGGAGTTTCTTTGTGGTTTACTATGTACAATAAAAGCTTAATTAGAATGATTTGGGGACTGATAAATGCAGAGTGAGGAACAAGGGGTGGCAAAGCTCTACTTAAGCTGTTTTTAAAAAAGAAGGGTTTCAGTGGCGCCTCTGAGAGGTGGTCCTCTTATTTGTATAAAATCAGCCTGCTTTCTTAGCATGAGCCTGCCTGCGTTGATGGTATTATAGATCATTCATAAAACTAACAGCATTTTGGAAATATGTAATATGTAAAATACTTGTTGCATGAAGTAATGATGGAGTATTCTACTTGGATATCTTAGGTTCTTTAGGTCACCTAATCGGTGATAAAACATTCCTGTTTTCGGGTCTGGAAGAGAATGTGAAGCTTGTGGAAGACATGGGAGCTCCACGTGCTGCCAGGCAGCCGTAGGTCAGATGGCCGGAGTGACCAGCGACTTGCAGTTCTCAGCCTGGCAGGTACTTGGTGGGATGGATGCACACGTCGTCCTGGCCCCGCTCATGCTTACTGTTGTATTCAAGCCTGACAGATGCACATCCATTCATATATCAAAAATTATCCAACTATTGCTGAAGATTAAGCCCATTTTGTTACTTTTTTTTTTCACTCAGAGCCTCCTTGCACATGCACAAACACACACTCCCGTCTTTCAGAGTCTTTTTGCAGGCTCCTCCTGTATAAATGTCTGTAGATCCTGTATAAATGTCTGTAGAAGGCGTGAGCACAAGTGACTGCCTGTGTCTGTGCTCTCCTGGCAGGTACGGGAGAGGAACAGTGGCAGGTTGCATAGCCAGCCCTTCGCCCCTGTGGGTAGGAAATGAGTCATTACCATGATTAAGAGAAATAAAGGACTTCAGCCATAAATTCATGCTAATCTGCAGTTGTCAACCTCCCGTGCATGGCTGATGAGTCAGCCATCGTGTTTACAAATGGGGTACTGTGCCCTTTGCTGCCTCTCTGACGCCGAATTGTTCCTCTTGGCGTTCAAAGGTCTCCAAGCTTGGAAGGATCTAAGAGGAGTGTTTCCTTCTCGCTCCCTGAGCCCCTCAGTACAGGTCCCATCTCTTCCTTCCCATGTGCCCATGTCCCTACCTCAGTTTGCTCCAAGTTAGACACCAGCACAGCAGTTCACATCCCTAAAAGCAACTAACTCCGTGCTCACCAGCCTGGGAGCCGCAGTGCGCCCAGGTTCCCCTGATCCTCCGGGTATCCAGGGCAAGCCCTGCTGCCCCAGGCATTTGCTGACACAGCCTTAAGTAAACAGCAGTGGTAGGCTTGGAGGTTGCCCACGTCTCCTTTCGCAAGAGACTTTCATAGACTCCTCAGTGTAAGCAGGGAAATGTGGACACTTCCCTGGTCCCTGAGGATTTGGTGGCCCCCCAAGATGTACTTCAGGGGCACAAGACTCGTGCCCCATGGGGCCATCCCTTCGGAGCTGCTTTTCTGCTCCTTTGAATGGCAGCTCTGTGTCTTGCAGGGAAGGTGGAAAATGTTTGTGGGTGTGCAGGGAATGGAGACACCTCAGAGGCTTCCCTGCACACACTCAGTGGGCCCGGAGAGGGCTTGAGGAGGGTCATAATCATGCATAAAGGGCTGCCATTACGTCCTGGGCTGCATTTCTCTATACCTCAGCCCAAACCATAATTTTCTAAGGGAATTATGGTTGTGATTCATAGCGCGCTCTTATTCTTTTGTGAGAACGTCATGAATATCTAGACTTGAATGCCTTTGCAACAGCAGCCATTAAGAAATAATGCTCCTTATTTACTTGTGAACTTTTGTCCAAACTTCCTTGCATTAGAGAAGATCCGTGTTTGTGGAATATGTGGGAGTGTTGTGTGACCATAAAGGTGCTTGGGTTGGTGGTATCTCAGCTCTTGCCTGTCCTAGCCAGCATAAAGGCCTGGAACTGCAGTGATGTTGGGATTCCCTCTTGGAGAAGGACCTCTCCAGTGCTGGAAATCTAATATTTTCTCACTCCATTATAAGTCTGTATGTGAAACCACTGACAGGGAATGAGCATTCAGTGGCTTAGAGTCTGATCATCAGTGTTTTAAGTGGGAAAGGACTGGTTTTGCCATAAATTAGCAACATGCTAACATGTAAAAAACTCCTGTCCTTGCCATCTGTAGCGAAGCTGAATAAAATATTCAGAGCTCTCAGTTCTGCTTGCAGCACTGAGGCGAGTCACATGCAGTCAGCTGGTGTCTCCTGTTTATTTCCTTGCAGAATAAGAAATAGTTTATAAATTCTAACTTCTCCACACTCTGGCTACTAGGTCTGAACACAAGTATGTCAGGCTTTTCCTGCAAACAGCAATCTCCTAGAATGTGAAACATTGTTAATTAATCTTAAATAATTCAATAGAATGTCAATATTCCACAACTCCCTCTACTTAGAGTGACAGGTTTGTTCAAATTAGTAGCCCTGAAGAATAAAGAATATTCAGGACATGCTTTTATCTCGGGAAAGACAAGAACTCGGTGCAGTGGTGTAAGTTTTTAAAGTAGCAGTGTGAACACCAGGCTGCTTCTTGGATGACAAGCAATTCAAGCGCAAATGTTGTAGCTTTTAGAAAAGAAGCAGTATATACATTTTGTAGCCAATTAGTAATCACTACAAGTTATCTGTATGTGCATTATATTCTGTATTTTACATATGCATGCAGGATATACAACATAATGTGTGTGCATCCCGTGAAATGACACTTCATATTTGCACACTAATTTATTCTATCGAAAGCAAAAGTATTTTTTTAAGGCTGATCTTGTGATCAGAATTGAGGCTGCTAGACTTGTTGCTTAATGTGTTTTCTCTGTGACAAGTTGGAGATCTCTGCTAATTGGTAAAAATAGCCGTGACACTGTGCTCCAAGCTGCTGGGGAAGAACTCGCATTGTTCCCTTTTCCAGGTTATGATCACCATAATTAGGGCAGCAATCACAGAAGTTAGAATGGGGTAGGACACTCTACATTTTTTCTTTCCATTATTCTGACAAAACAGGGTTCCTCGCTATGGTGTATTTTTATCCGTATTATCAAATATGAAATATATTTTTAAATTTCTCAAGAAAAGGAGGTGAGGGCATCCAATAACTCCCTCGCAAAGCTATTTCATATGAAAGATATAATCTTGATTCTTTCAGCTTTTTACTTCAATCTGGAACTGTGCTCTCGCGTTCCCTTGCATAACCCCTCTCCATTCAGGTGCTCACATCCTTTTGATATGTGCAAGGATGAATTGATTAATTTGGGCACAGGAAGGAGGCAAGGCAGGGCTGCCCTTTGTTTAACCCAGTGGTGCCAGCTAGTCTGGGTCAGGAGCATGACTAAACTCCAGCTGAGACATTGCTGTGGCTGATCAAGATGTTAGGGCAACACCCAGAAAATAGCCCTGGCTAACTTGGCAGTGTTGTCTTAAGACTTAAAGTGCACACGCTGTTTTCATCTCAGACTCCTGAGTTCTCAAACCCGCAGTGACGATTCAGGCTGAGAACTCCCCTGGTTTAGCCTTGCAAAGGCTTCCCGCAAGCGCACGGGTGCATTTACCCTGCTGGATGGATTCTCCCCCGTATCCTGGAGAAGGTTCAGTGAGATTCACTTTCTGTGAGCACGTGTAGCAATTTCTCTCCTATATGGTCCCATGTGTGTGTGTGTGTGCAAATATTTCTCTTTCTTGCAGGAGCATTTCATTTCTGAAGCTAGACCCAGAGGGTGAAGAGATCAGGCTCCTAATCCTCCCCATATACTGTTCTCTCCTGGCAGCTGGGAAGCATCTTGTGGCTTGTTCATGCAGTTGGCTAAGCTGCCAGCAGTATGGGGGAGTTTGGGTTTGGGCTTTCTGGAAGAGAGGGAGGCAACGGAATTGCTGCTATTGATTGTAGCTATTTATAAACTTGTTTACAAACAATGGCCTTTCTGTTTCCTGCCACTCGTTTTGATGCACTGTAATACTCTGCCAAGGGAGGAATGATGTGCCAGTTGAGAGCTCATGGGCCGGGAATAGTAGGCAGACCCACATGGGTGATGGCCTTGTGGATGTCTGCCACAGGCTGCCTGATCAGAAGATGTGTGTCTTCTGAAGAAAGAAACCTTTTCTTTTTTTCAGACAATTGGAAGATGTCTCACATTCCCAGGCCCTATTACTTTCCAAGGGAAAACTAGCAGGGCAGAAGCCACCCAGAAGGCTTCTGGGTGTGTTGAGCATAGCTTCCTGACATAGGTGATGGAGGAGAGGACCTCATGTATGCGAACAGAGAAGAAGTGATTTGGTATATGAAAGTAGGGGACAGTCTTGGCAAACATGGTCATAAAATGGTGGAGTTCATGATCTTGAGAGGAAGGAGCAAGGCAAAAAGCAGAATCACAACCCTGGATTTTAGGAGAGCAGATGTTGGCCTGCTCAAGGATTTGCTTGGAAGAATCCCATCAGATATGTTCGGGAGAGGTGTTTAGGAGAGCTGGCTAATTTTTAGGTATCACCTCCTTCAAGTTCAGAGTGATCCCTATTGACAAACAAGAAATCAATCAAAAGTGGCAGATCTCCCTGGGTGAACAAAGGGCAGTTAAACTCAAGTGTTGGAAAGAAAAAGAGGTGAAAACAAAAAAAGGTGACCCAGGAGGATTTGACAAGGATGCACCTGTGCGTGCTGAGGTTGATGGCTGATGTCATTGCAAGGCCATGTTTGATAATTTGTGAAAGCCAAACTTCCTAAACTGATCAGGGAAAGTTCCTGAGACTGAAAGAAAGCAAACTTGTCCTCCCGTGTTCAAGAAGGGCAAGAAGGAGAATCTCGAGAGCTCCAGTCAAGTCAGTCTCACTTTGGTTCCTGGAAAGGCGATGGAACAAATTGTCCTGGAAATCATTTCCAAACATATCAAGGACAAGAGAGTGATTGGGAATAGTCAGTGTGGATTTATGAGGGGAAATCATTCTTGACCAACCTGATAGTATTCTTAGATGAGATAAAGTCTACCCTTTAAACTTCAGACAGAGGGGACTTTAGTAATGCTTTCAACGCTGTCTCCCAAAATATCCGCACAGACAAACTGAAGAAATATGGGCTAGGTAAGTGGACCATAAGCTGATTTGAAAACTGCCTGAATTATTGGGTTAAAAAGATTGTGATCAACACCATGAGGTCCAGCTGGAGGCCAGTTATTAGTGGTGTAGCCTATTAGTGGTATAGTCCTCATTAGGACTCAGATGAGGTGCAAAATGCATCCACAGCTAGTTTGCAGATGATAAAAAAATGGTGGGAGCATCTGATAAACTAGATGGTTGTGCTCCCATTCAGAGGGGCCTTGAGAAGCTACAGAAATGGGCCAGTAGGAAAATTATGAAGTTCAATAGAGGGAAATACTAAATCCTGCACCTGGGGAGCAACAGCCGCACACTGGAGGCTGACAGGCTGGAGAGCAGCTTTGCAGAGGAACATCTTGGGGTCCTGGTGGCCTGGTCAGTGATTTGACCATGTCAGCAATGTGCCCCCATAGCAAAGAATGCCAACAGCCTCGTGGGCTGCATGAGGCAGAGCATCCCCAGCAGGTTAAGGGACGTGATCCTTCCTCTTTACTCAGCACTGGTGAGACACAAAACACAACTGGAATCGTGGGCTCCCCAGTACAGGAAAAATACGAGTATGCTGGATTATGTTCATTTGTTCAGGACACAAAAATAATTAAGGAACAAGGAGAAGTTGAGAGCTGTGACTGTTAAGCCTGAAGAAGAGAAGGCTCAGAGGGGATCTTATCAATGTGTAAATATCTGAAAGGAGAGTGTAAAAACAACAGGAGCAGACTCTTCTCAGTGATGTCCAGTGAAAGGACAAGAGGCAATCGAAAACAAAAATGGAGCACAGGAAATTCCACTGAATCCCAAGAAGAAACTTTTTTTTTTGACTATACGAGTGATCAGACCCTCAGGTTTTGCAGAGAGATTGAGGAATCTCCATCCTTAAAGTTATTCAGAACCCAACCATACATGGATTTGGGCAACCTGCTCTAGGTGGCACTGCTCTAAGCAGGGGGTTTGGACTAGATGATCCACAGAGGTCTTCTTACCTCAAAGAATCTGCTGTGTATTTGTTGTTGATCTTGTAGTTGCTGCTAGGGCAATGGATATGTCCATCCAACTTAACAGTCCTAATTTATGTTCTAACTAGCCATTCTATTAAACCACAATACAATTGAACCCCTAAGAAGAGTCAGCTGAGGCTTTTGTTTGAGAGTACATGTTGGCTGGCTTTCTTCCCTGTCCTTCACAGTTTGGAGGAGAAAAGAATAAGGGGGCTACTAGTTTATTTGTCTTGTTTTAATTTCTGCTTATATTTTGCTGACCTTAAATTGTCTTTTTTTATAATGAAGCTCAAAGAAGCTCATGATCTGATTTGCTATTGCTTTTTCTGCAGTGAAATGATTTACTTCTGTTTCACCCTTATCTCTTGTACTTTGGAGTTCAGATGTGTTCCTTAGGAGGAACAATGAATGGATGTTTCCTGCTGTAGGTCAGTGCAAGCTTTTTTCCAGGATTTAAGTCTAGGCATGGAAGCAATGCCGTTAATCCAGAATATCCTCTTTTACCCACCAAAGAAATTCTTTATGGGTTTTGACAACTTTGAAGATCTGAGGCAGCTTTCTGATTTTACTAGAATAGCTGTGTACTTTCGGACTAATCAGCTGGTGAGTTGGTGATTTAATTTTCTAAATTTTCATTACCTGAATGATTTGTTACTTGAACTCTTGTTTCATTTTTTTTTTAAGATTTGCCTTTTTTTCTTATTCAATCCTATTAGCATTAAAATATATTCCTAAAATAATTAATTTTTGTTTTCATTCTTGATTGAGATTAAACTCCTAATAATGGTGTTCCAGAATTTAGGTTTTCTTACTGCATGAAAGTAGAGAATGTCTTGTTATGTTGATTGACTGATAGTGATAAAATGTGGCTCAAATCTAGTTATGTCACAGATACACTCTTCAACCTGGTGCCCTTTTTAATATTCTAGCTTTGATTTCCCTGCTTCAGACTTCATACAGTCCATAAATCTCTGGAGGATTTGGGGACCAGACTAGGTTATTTACCTGTTCAAGAGTTTGTTTAGAAAACTTGGAGTTAGTGAAAGGTGTTTCTGCGATGAATCTGAAGAAGAGAATCTTCCATGGATAGGGAATGGTGAGGTAATGTGATATCCTCACTGCAGTTTCTGGAGTCAATATCTGTGTCAATCTGTGATACTGAAAGGTGATTGTGGACATTCCTATTGCTATCAAATGGCTTGAGCTCTTAGTCAAAGTCAGCAAAAAGAACATAATGTGCAGGATTTGAGTCGAGGGTGTTTGTGTGCAACGTGTCTTGGTCAGCTTCATTCTCTGTCTCACAGAATAATTTCCTTTGGGAGGGACCTCTGCAAGTCATCTACTGTAATGACTCCCACTCATAACCATGTCTTTTAAAAGTGCCAGCTTTGACCTGAGGATGGTAAGGCTGACTTGGAACTGACATGCTCAGACCTTCTACTTGCTTTAGCAGAAGGTCCAAGTGAAATCCTGAATCCACTGAAATGGTGACAGTAATTACTATGGGACTCAGACCTGACCACCTTGTAGCTGTTTCTGGGGATGAGACTGTTGTAACAGGAACAACATTAGAGCTATTTCATGCTGGCTCCTCCAAAGCCTTCAGGAGGTGGTGACTTCATGGTCATGGCTGATAAACAAACTTGGCTATTTATAAAAATAGAATGATGGTCTGGCAGGAATTCCAGTGTGTCCAAACGGATCTGCTCCTGCCAGGCGGCGCGGTTGTTGCAGCCTGAAGAGGGTGTGCCGGTTCTGCCGCCTTCCAGGCTGCACATTTCCCTGCTCCTTCCCAATCAGATGGTAAATATGTCTTTGCACATATCATTAAGGTTGGTAAATCACTTGTGTAAATACTGCCAAATAAGTAAATATAGTAGAAAATGGAACATTCACTTCCTTTTGTTTAGTTATCGATACAGATTTAAAGGCAAGTCACCCTAAGTAATTGTGTCTAGGTCATTAAACACGGTTTAATAATGACAATAATAGGTGTGTCCTGTGGCAGGAGGCAAAATAGTGCACCTATATTCCCTAAGAGCAGGTGATTTCTGATAACAAACCTATCCCACTGGAATATAGAAAGATCATTTTGACTCTTTTTGCATTTATTGAGTTAAAAAGATAGAATACAATTTCTTTTGACATAGTCATTGTTCGTTAGATACGTGAAGCATACCATTGGAAATGAGAGGATTCTCTAGACCATAGGTTATAAAGTTCCTTTTCATATTACATGTTTTTGCCCAGTCTTGGTGAATGTTGCTCATTGTATATATTGGATTGAGACTACCCTTGGAAGAAAAAAAATGTGCAAAGTTATAGTGGTAAGCAAGTGAGTCTTTCAAGGCTAATTAAAAGAAAAATGGCTCTTTTCAGAACTTCTTGGGGATTTTTAATCTTCGAAACCAGTCTCCGCAGACACGGATTAGTGAGGAGAGAACAGATGAAGCCATCAAAGGTGCAAGATAAATGCAATTTATCGTGTTTCCACAATTTATCGCCTAATTACCCTCCTCAATGTGTGCCATGCATCTATAGGTGTATAGTTATATAAGGTAGATGAGTGTTAAATGTGTTTGTGGAATGATACTGCATTTTCAGACATCCACTGCATGTTCTATAAACAGTGCTTTTTTACATTTAATTTTTTTTTTTTTAAGTATAGACTGTGAAATCTCACGAGACCTAACTAATGCACACAGGAGTGCGTTGTTGGCATGCCAGCCATTTTATAGAAGGCACAGCCTATACGGAGTTTAGCGATCCAGTCCAAGTCTCTTAAATTCAGATCATGAAAGCTCATAAATCTGATAAAATACTTGATGCTTTTAAATCATAGCACAGTCTTTAAACACATCCCATCATTTCTGGAGAGTGAATGCACTGTGCGATGGCAGTTCTTTCCTGTCAGGTTGTTGCTGGTTTTGTTGCATCTCCTCAACTGGGTAGCTTTGCTGCTCGAGGGCTTCTTTATAACCCATAACTATGTGAAGTTCAGCACTTACTGGGCCCAGTCCTGATTCTTTAGTCATACAATGACTTTTCCATTTCTCAGGTCCAATAATATGATTATGATCTCACTTCCAGTGAGTGCTTCAGCAGCTTGTTTTTCCATGTTGGCCTGTGGTTTACATGTTTTAAAAAGGACCTTTTGTAAATATGTGAACCTTTACAGGCAAGTAACCAAATAAGGCTTTGCAGTTCTACTGAATTAAGAGCAGTATGTGAGTCTGAGGGTTTGGGTTTTTTCCTCTTCATAACCCAGTCATTTGTCTGTTCCATACAGTCTTCATAGACCTTTATTGGTAGTCATTTTCCCATATTGAAGGCATCTGTTGTCGTTTCTCCTCAAAACCCATTTTAAAGCATCTTTTTCAGAAGAGCAGTGGCAAAGCTGTTTCCATGTGAAAACAATCCATGGTGGGTTTTTATTTATAGCCCCTCCATGGCCCTAGGGAGCAGTCAAATACTGAGGGCACCTGTTGGCACTGCTAAGCCTGTCTGAAGGAGGCCTGTCCGCACTCTTGCCTGCTTTGGAAGGTGGTCAGCACAACCTGCAGAAGACACCCTGTACACAGCTCAAGGAGACGTGTCACCCCTAGCTCTTTAAAAGTAAAAAGGGCGCTCCCGTTTCAAAGAGAGTCAGATTCCCTCAGGAAAAGGACTATACTGTCCTAAGGAACAGAACCAGAAAGCTCACTCAGCCACTATATCAATTTACATTTTCCAAGGAAGTACAAAGTGGTCACTTAGTTCACTCCAAATGCATTTTTCCTTTTTCAAAGTCTAGATTTTGATTTATTCTTTTACTTTCTTCATTTATTTTTTTTAAACTCCCTAATGAAGCCTCCTGCCCAGGAGAAGGGAGAGCGAAGGACAAGCAGGAATGTAAATGGCACCTCAGTCCCGTCCCTCCTGCTTCGCAGTCTCCTGTCCCCTTTTGCCTGACAAGCTCTTCGCGCCGCCCTTCAAGCCCAGGCTCCAGTGTCAGTCTTTCACCTCTTAGGAAAACAAAGTTGGCAGGGAGATAATGTTGGATTTAACATGATCTACAGGATTGGGGTCAAGGGTGCTCACGAGGGCCCTCAATCAGTAGACGTTCGTTTTCACGTGTCATCACTGCCGGTGGTTTTCAGATCAGCCTTGTGCTTACAACAAGCTGAAGTGACAGGTGAGAAACCTGGAAAAATGGTCGGGTACTCGAGGCCAGGGAAAAGTAAACATGGCTTGGAAAAGGTGGTAAATCAGTTTGCTGGCCTTCGCTCGCCAGGGGAAGGAGAGCAGACATTGCAACTTCCCTCCAGGCTAACGAATACGAACAAGTCGCCTTTTGAAGGAAGTTGCTAAGTAGTTGCTAAGTTGATTCCTCACCTCACTTTTTTTTTTTTAATGTATTTTCATTTTAGAATGAGAAAACTAGCAGTGATCGATCCCTGTGCATGGTAGCACCTCCGGCGCCAGGGACGTAGCACTAAGTGTAGGAGGAAGGCCCCAGGCTCGCTCAGGAACGCCCAGCATTTCCCAAGGGGCGCCCTGAAGGCAGCCAGATGAGCAGTAAACCAACTTTTCGCCCTTGCCTGCCCTTGTAAATGAGAAAGGGTAAGGCTGGTAAACAGCTGTTGCTGCCCAGAGCAGAGAATGGGAACTTTGTGAGGTGAAGGAGGAAGAGGATTTAGAGGCTGACTCTTCCTCCTCCTCCCACACTCCCTCTTTTCCGTATTTGCACTCGATCTAAAACAACCCAGGGGTGAAATATTCGCTGCTCTGCCTCCCCTAGGGGAGGGTGGAGCCCGAGCTGGGCCCTTGCTGGTGGTGAGCGCTCACAGCTGCGCACATCCCGTGCATGGCTTTTCGGTCAGCCTGGTGTTTGCTGTCCTTCTCTTTTCCACGTTTTCTTCTAAGAAGATATACATATCCCTGGTGAGAGAAAACTGCTCCCCTCTTTGGAGCAGTTTCATGCCAAGCCTATGGGTGTCCACACTCCTGTTTTTTCTCGGATTAGAGAGGGAGTGGTTTAGATAACTGTGGCATAAGGTGGAGAACCGGTGGGTACCTCATCCCCTAAGCAGAGCAGAGGTGATGCACTGTCCCCCTTGCACAAGCTGGACAGCCTTGGGTGGGTCCTGTACGAAGCTTCTGCTCTAGGCATTGCTTAGAGAGGTAGTGGCAGCATCCAACGGGTGAACTCCTGCATAATCTAATTCCTCCCTTTGTAATGACTGGAGACCTGCCCCTTAGTGGAGCAAGACGTTTAAGAGGTTGATCCCTGTGTATAAGCCAAAGGAAAGAAAGAGAAAACAGAGGTTGAGAATAAAGAAAACACTATCAGCTGAGTTTGTGCATGTTTTGATTATTGTGGTGTGAGACGGAAGCAGTTTCCTTTCTGGAAATGCCAGTGCTGCAAGACGGAAGGAGTCGTTTTGACTATTTAAACAGCAGACTACAAATCAAGATGCTTGTTGCTGTTTTTGACTTTGGTTGCATTACTTAACCTTGTTCTTGTAGTAACAGAAATGGTGAGTCCCTGTGCTGCTGAGTTGCAAAGACATCCTGCATTATTTGAAAATTCAAGTGGAAGACCCCTGTAAATTATTCTTAAATGTACAACCAGCAACTTCTCTACTACTGGTCATTGCAGGGCCACTGCTCAAAGCTAGCTTTGGTCAAGTGTTAAATCTACTACAAAAGAAACTAGTTGCGAGTATGCCAGCAGCATTGTATGGATTTTGTGAAAGAAGCTCTGCAGCTCTTTGGCATGTCTGAATGTTTTTGTTTGTTTGTTTTGCTTTGTTTTGTGGGGAGGTAAAGGCAAGGGGAAAAATAATAAATCCCTA
>JAVCKT010026607.1:0-11851 GCA_032273925.1 Rhynchotus rufescens | reverse complement strand
TTTCATCAATGTCCCCTGAGACAAACTAAAAAATGATTTAGCTTCGAATTAATCACTTGGCTATAGCTCTTTTCACCACCTTTCTCATGCAGGTAAACCTTAGTGGTTATAGATCGAGAATTTAACTGAAAACGTTCACTCCTGGCTTATACAGCTACCACGTAAGTGACTCTTGCCTGTATTACATGATGTTAACAAAAATAGAGATTTTATGTCAAAATATTGTAAATAAAGGATTATAATTTAAGAAGTAAAACATAATGAATGTCACCTATTGCCACCATCTTGAGATTGTGCTTTGCTACGATTAAACCAATAGTCAGGAGTTTTAAAATTTCCCAAATATATGTTATTTTGCATTAAAAAAAAAAGATCAGTCAAGATTCCGAAATGTAGCAATCACTATGTCAAAAATCATCTCATTTTCTTCCCAAATGTAAAATATTCCTCTGTCGTGATAATGCAGTTTAACGCTCAAAAAATCACATCAGATCAAATTCAACGCCAAACAGCTGGGATTCAAAATCTCAAATTCTCTCCTTCCAGTCGTCACCCTGAAATTAAAACAACAAAACACGTTACTCGTGTTTCTCGTATAATAGCAAAACTGCTTGTCATATTCAAAATAAAACAGTAGCTTAGCCCTTTGTGTACGTGTTTCCCCTTCTGCATCTGCTTTTTCAGCCTTATTTCAGACCGCAGTCTTTCTGTGCCATTTCTTACACAGTATCACAGGCACACGGAATTCTCCAGGGTGGCCGGACTGGCAGCGCCTGGTCTAGCTCCAGTATCTGCTCTTTGTAAGGAGGCTCCTCCACTGGAAACCCCCAAACTGCTCATTCTTACTCCACCTGCACCATCCTCTTCAGTTTTCCTAAGCTAAGCAAGGCTAGATCTAACCAGCGTCTGGATGGGACATCTGAATATAAATATATTAGATTATCATAATCACGTGCTAAAACATCTAGGGAATGAAATGCTTCTGCTTCTTCAGTGGGCTAATTCCTTCTTGGGGAAAAAAATCAGCTGCAAATGTTTTCCACTTGATTTAAAATTTAAAAGACATTTTTCTATTTTGGGAATTTTTATCTAAACAGAAGCAGCTTATCTCCACTGGTTTTGTCTCTGATTTTCTTAACACCTACACTTAGTTCAGTAGTTGAACACATGAGCAAAGAGAAGTGTTTGTTTAAGAGCTATATTACACATGTACTAAAGAACATCCTTCTTTCAATACTGGATAAATCTAAGTAATTTGGGGCTGGATAATATTAGTCCAAGTCAAGCACAGGCTGAAATTTCACTGTCAGACAGCAACGCAGAATGTTCTTATTTTCAACATGTTGTGTCATCTTTCTCCAGGTAATTAAAGGTAAACTGGGGGGCAGCACGTATTGCTGCAGCTACAGTGCGACACCACAGGCACAAGGGAATTCCAGGAGCCTTAAGCTCATGTAGATCCCCTATTAATCTAAATAATTTATTTTTTCTCCCATAAATTTTCAATACAAAAAAAAAAAAAAAAAAAAAAAAGAGGCTATGCTGATAGAGTTAGGAACAACACAATTCTCCTTGACAGCAATTCCTGAGCAGCAGAGATGCATCCAGCTGCTCCCTGCGGAGCCCTGCAGCCAGCAATGCCTTGGCAGGGAGCTGCACGGCTTCTCTTCTGCCAGCCATGGGGGAAAGCTCGGGGCCAGCTTTGCCCTGTGGGTAACTGGGCTGAGCTTGGGCTGAGCTTGAGCAGCCCCTTCTCCAGGTCTCCTCCTGCCCTGCTCCTCCGCCTCTCTCGGCTCCCTTTCCATGGGCTTCGGAGCCCCGTGGGGCTGCGGGGCATAGCAGGGCATCCTCATCCTCCCTGCTGTCTCCTCCTAGCAGGCATGAAACCGGATCCTTTCTTGGCAGAAAAATATTTGCATTTCAAGCAGGCTTCTGGGCAATCAGATTTTTGCTGTCTGATTAATTTATCATCTGACAATTTTTCTAATCATTTTTTTTTTCTGTCTATTTTTAAATAGGAGTCAGGCCATTTCCCCTCCTCGAGTCTATGTTTGCTTGAAGCTAATAGCATGACTTTCAGGCTTATCAGGTTAAAGCAATGAGCAAACAAGACTTCCTTCAGCTGCAGGGCCATTGCAGAAATGATTCTGTAATTTAATACAAAATAATACAGATTATTATTCCATTTCCAGGTTTTGCTGTTGCCTCATATTCTCACTCATGCTCTCTGGTAGGAGAGCATCTGCTCTGGGAGCTGTGTCTGCTGAGCCCCATCCTCACCTCGTGTGAGTGGACATTAAGGCAGATGGAGTTTCCCACCTTGTGTGGAACCAGTTCTGAGGGACTCCCACTTCTGACAACTCCCTGTCTCCACTGAGCACAAGTCACCTCTCGGGTGGCACGGATGGAGTTTAGGAGCAAAAGGCTTCACAAGGAGGCAGGGATGCTCTCCCCGTGGGGTTGCAGGGCCCGCAGCACGTAGCTGTTTGCAGCACATCAGCCTCATTCACCCCTTCTCTACAGCAGCAAAATTTGGGGAGCAGCCGTGTGTGCAGAAAGCCCTGCCCAGGACTTCCGTGGGCACCTGGTGGTGGAAGGAACCTTCCTAAGCCAGCCAAGCCCAGCGGGAGAGGGGCACGGACAGGAAAACTGAAACAGGAAATTTAAAAGAAAAATGAGATTGGTATTTATTTTAAAGGGCCATCTTTGCTGAAATATATCTATTATAGAATTTCAATTACCTTTAACAGCTAATAACTATAGGAGAATGGTAGTTCACATTGGAAGCATTTCATTTCTTTCTTCTTAAGAGGCCATTTTTTTTTCCCTTAAATCTAAGTGATTTACATAGTTGAAAAAAAGTGTTAGGGCACAAGTTATCCTTCTACTTGTTTTTTTCTTTTCTCCTTTGCAGCAACAAAAGTTTTTTTCTTTTCTCCTTTGTGGCAAATTTGGCCACACAAGTGATTTTCAGTCTGCCAAGCACGGACAGCATTTAATTAACCCAT
The DNA here is from genome assembly GCA_032273925.1 of Rhynchotus rufescens. Classification (NCBI taxonomy): domain Eukaryota; kingdom Metazoa; phylum Chordata; class Aves; order Tinamiformes; family Tinamidae; genus Rhynchotus; species Rhynchotus rufescens. The sequence goes on along the minus strand of JAVCKT010026607.1, from coordinate 8,843 downwards.
ACAGATGCTTAAACATTTTTGTGGCTTCTATCTGCCTCTTTCTGGACGAAAAAATCATAAAGGGTTGTTTTCATTTTCTTACCTAACGTAGTTACCACAATTAAAATTACATGGTTCAACTGCAGGATTAATATTCCAGGAAGAATAAATACAAGGGAAACTGCAGGATGCAAACAGCTTAGCGGCTAAGCATACTAGCAAGAAATACATTATGTATTTCTTAACCTTTCCAATGCAATAAAACCTTTTAAAGGGGAAAAAAAGCATAAGGTAGCCGCATGAAACTGTATACACCTACACTTCCTTCCATGTAATCTCTTAGACTACAAGCTCACACACTAGGGGGAATGGATTCACTAAATGGCCCCTATATCCCTTGCAGCTTTGCTTTCTATAATTTCTGTATTTCTATATATTTTAATAATACTTGTAAGCAGTTTTCTTATCTATTTCTTGAAAAAGAAACTGAGCAAAACTGTGCCTTTGTGACATTAGCAATCTGATAGTTTATAAATATTCAGTTCCTGATCATGAATCAACTATGAAATGTATCTTTGATGGCAACTTTTCTAAATACCATCAAAGGCTACTTTCAAATTCACATTATAACTTAACCAGAAGAAAAACCCTTCTTAGCTTTTGAACTTAAAAATTCAGGCTTGAGCAAGCAGATGCTATTTTTATATGTCTAACTTAAGAAATATAGAATTACATCAGTCCAATTAAAGCCCTGTACAATAGCGGTACATTAACTTGCACTCCCTGGAAACACAGAGCTTCTGGAAGGCAAATCTGAGGGCAGTATTTCCAAGTGGGACTTTCTCAGTTATCTTAGAAGATTAATAACTACCCACACAAACAGGTCTTATTTTGCCAACAAGGCAAGTCGAGCTGGAACACATGCAAACCAGCCCTTCCAAAGTCACCCGTGATCTGAACCCAGTGCGTTGGCTCCAGGTCAGGGGCTGCCTTTCCTTGAGGCATCCCCAGAAGGAGGGTGGGAGAGTGTGAAGGGATGAGGCAGAGGGAATGACACTTGATGCTGGAATTGCCCAGCTTCTGGGCTGCCTCTGGGCAAAGTGCTCAGCAAAACCTGCTGCAGGGCAGGGCAGCTTCTCGCTGCTGCCCGTGCCCCAGCTGCTCTTTGAACCCTTTGAACCCCATGCCAGCGAAGGGGACACGGCTGCCTGGCCATGACACTTCCTCGTGGGGCAATCTGACTCCTAACCTTGGCCTCTGCACACACCTGGAAAGGCTGCAGCTGTGCTAGGACCAGCACCTTCTCTGGTAGACCCCAGGCTGTGACCACCTCCAATAAAATAGTTCACACAGGCAGCTGATGCATGGGATCTGACACCCAGCCAGACACAGGCTGGGTGAGAAATGCACCTGGGATGAGGAGACACTACTAACTGGCTGTGAGTTATGGCAATCACATGTGATCTGCTCTACCCTCCATCTAAAGTCAACAGTTAGACCCCTCCAACTCCGTGATACTTCATATTTATTCAGTAAACTCCGTCTTTCACTTATTTATCAACACAACTTTCGCTCATTTTATGGAAGAAATGTCTCTGTAAGGAAGAACAGACCCAAACTGTTTGAAATAAATAAATAAATAAATAAATAAATAAATAAATAGTGAAGGTGACTCACCTTTTTATTCTGATTCACATTTACCAAACTGCACCTTCAAAATGCCCTTGCCATGAAGCTGAAGGATCTGGTTGTATTCTTTGGGCATCGCGTGAAAGCCCGGTTTAGGCAGCTGGTTGTCATAATAGTGGTGGCTAATGGGCATCTTCTCTGTGGATTTGGAGAAAGGCCAGAAGCCATAGACCTTCACATTCTCACACAGCTCAAGAGCAGCACTCATGATCATAAAACCAGATGAGAGTCGGTAGGCTTTCACTCCCTTAGTTCTCCAGAACTGGGCAAGACTTTTCAGGTAAGTGGGGTGAAAAAATATTGCCCTCTGTGTTGCTTTGAACTCCTTCAGAGTTTGATATACTTTAAAAGAAGTGGCTGTGTTGCTTCTGAAGGAAAATGCTGGCAACAAAAGGAAAGCATCTCCATAGACTGCAATGTTCTCCAGAAATTCTGTCTTCTTTTCTTTGAGTTTGTTGTATCTGGTAAATGCAATATTTTAGGAAAAGAGTGAATGAAATGTGCTATTCACATAGATATGTGCCAATTCAGCCTGTCTACATTACAAATGGGTATCAACCTGTTATATGGTTTCATATTTCCATGTGCTGTTATGAAAATATGATCTTACACCTTACAGAATTATTTGATAACACAGAAGGTACTAAAGGAGATCATTAGATCCACTGCTAATGAGCCTAGGACATTTTCAGAGATGCTCAACTTAAGAAGCATCAAAGGAGAATGCAAAAAAAGTCATATTCATATGTTATGTGTGTATTTTTGAAAACTTTTTTACTTTTCTTGTATGAATGAATGACATTCCTGTATGAAGAGACGTTCATGAACTCTTTTTGTTCATGAATGACACAATAACCCATCTTCAAGTCCTGAAGGTCTGCCCTGCATGGAAATAGAAGTACTCAGTCTTGCACATGAACAGTCTTGCAGAGCAAAAGATCAGCACGTGTTTGAGTTTCGCAGAATCTTAGCTGTTCTTGATAGACTTTTAAAATGGCTGAAAATCTTGACATGCCTGTTTATCTCCCTTGACTTCAAAGGGAATCTGTGCATCTCTCTCAAGACTTAGAGGTCTGACTTCACAAAGAAATACTTTAGTTTCCCTGCAGTCAACAGAAAGACTCATTTCTCTAGCAGATAATTCAGTGACCACCCAAATTGCCTCATATACTTTCCAGAGTTATCCAGGAAGCAACACAAATCACAACAACATTGCTCAGCTCTTTTCCTCTACAGACACTACGTGTCTGAACACATGGTGCTCACATCCACATTGGAATTCCAAGCACTGAGTCCATTTTTGTAGGTAGTTGTCTATCCAAGAAGGATGTTTTCATTTTTTACCTTTTTTTTTTTTTTTCTTTCCCCACATAGCCCAGTAGGTACAGCAGAAACTAAAAGACATGGTTTTATCCTCTTTTGCAAATCGAGGAGATTCAAACCCTCTTCTCTTGCAGCATTCAGCTCAGGATGGGCAACAGCAACCTCTGCCATTGCCATTCCAAACTCTCACTGATGGAGGAGTTTCCAGCTGCCTCTCACACATCTGAGCTCATGCAAGGAGTGTAAGACGTGGGTCCATTTCCCTTCTCAGCCTGAAGGGATTTAAGCTTTCAGCTTCCCAGGGAAATGCCATTGCCACTGGACTTGGAAACAGGCTGACCAAGAGCCTCTCTCCCTCCTGCTAAGCCTGACCTTCTGCAGACAAGGCCAGCACAGGAGGCCTGGGGCTGTGGCCAGCAAGGGTGACCGATGGGTAAACATCTGGCCTCTACCCACGGAATTATCCTTATTTCTACTCACAGAAAAATGCACAAAGAGCCTTCAGAGCAAAATTCAGGTCTCTGCTCTCCCTTTTTAGCTAGAAGTCTGAACAACTCGGCCTCATCTTGCACTGCCTTACAGCTTCTTGACTTTGAGGTGCACTGAAGTTCAGCTCCACCAGGACACCTAAGAACTGAGCTTCTGTCCTCCAAGAGTGTTTGTCTGCATTGTACCGCCTGTCAGACATGGTTCAAAAGCTACTATAACCTTAGCAACAGGAATATCAGACCAAACTTAAATACAGAATTAGAAATTAAAGTGATTAAAAGCATAAAAAGATCTCTTGAGAAAACAAACAGCTCCGTTAAATAGTGCCAAGTCACTTTCCTCTCCTCCTTCAAAAGCATTTACAGTTTTCCTTGAATATTTAAATAATTTATATGCTCAAATTCCAGAGTCTTTATACAATCTCATTTCATCCTCACACAAGCTTAGCTTCTATTTTCTTCACTGTTACTCCTATTACTGTCAGTATAGCATAATTTGGCTTAAAAATAACTGTAGGTGTGACGGGACAGCACAACCAAGCCCAGAGAAACCATGCATCACTAGTTATCAATGAAGCTGAGTCACAGCACCAAGTTTTCCTTTCTCATATTATTGTGCAGCCCTACTAACGTCAATGCTAATTTTATTCTGGGGAGAAGAAACAATTCATCTCCATTGAAGTCAAAAACGGCTGGGTAAGCATCAAAGCAGTCCATACTCACTGCAGAAACTCAAGCTCTCTCCTTGAGTCAATGACAAACACCTGTTAGTCATTTCTGTGCTTTTTGTACTGTTTCTTTCTTGATTTTCAGCTAAAGCTCTTTGCTCCATGTTGTCTATTTGACAAATACAGATATGACAAACAATAACATGCAGTTAGATCAGTAAGGAGTAAATAATATGTCATGGCAGTCGTTTTCATAGATAAGCTGCACCTCCAGACTGATGAAGATACCAGATGAGTCAGCCTGGCTCTAGTAGATTTTATTTTCATCAAGAAGGGAAAAGAAAACTTCTCCTTTGAGAGGGGAGAGAAAAAGAGGTGGGTGAGTGGACTTGGTTTGCATTAAGAAAATGAATTATAGAAAATGGATCTCCATCCTTTTTCAGAAAATTAATCAAGAATGTGTGTTTACAATCCTAATGACAGAAATGGACACACATTTCCAGGCTTTCCTGATTGATTATAAATCTTTTTCCTGTGGGGCGGAGGAGGAAAGGGGGGTGTAGGGATATTACAAGTGGAAGAAGCCTAAACTTGCAGTGATCAATTTTACTCTTTCTGAACGTGTGAATGGGTGCCAGCAAAGGCACCTGCTTATCTGGGTACTGTTGCCTCCTTTCTGTTAGGAAAAGCCCATGTGTAATAGATTTCCATTTGGACATGCACATCTTTTACGTGGGAACTAAGCCTTGTTAATGAAGTAATCTGTCTGCACCACTCTCTGAGCTGCTGTCCCAAAGGAGTTTTAAGAAAATCTAAATCATGACAAACAATTATACATTATTATACAGAAACGGAATTGCAGGACTACTTACTTCTGAGCTATGATACTTGGATTAACAGTCACAAGGTTTGTTTTATTGCCAACATCTTTGCTAACGTTTCCTGTGGTTGGAGGGAGGTTACACCTGAAATTGAGAAACATTTGCTTAAATAGAAGCCCAGCAGAAATGCCTTGCATTTATTATTTGCAAATTCCTCTCTTGTGAAATGGCGTTTTCATGTCAGCTCCCAGAGATGTCTAGCACTTTGCAAATATTAAATAAGACTTACAGCACTTCTGGTAAAAATATTTTATCCGCTGTACGGATGGTTAAGATACAGCACAGAGAGCTCATTTTCATAAAAGAGCTCTCACAAATCAGATGCAGAGCTAAAATTTCATAAGGAATCCATCTATGATTTCCTTATATTATCTGCCAGAAAATATTATCCTTCTTGCATAAACAATACATTTTCAAAAAAAAAAAAAGTCTTCTACTATTTTCTGTTTAGAAATAGTGTATTTGATACCAGTCTCTCAGCTGGCAGAGCAATGGTGATGGCTGTTTCATGGGGCAGCCTAACTTGCCTGATACGGGAAATAACAGTGTGTTGTAAAGTTATTTCTTTTCAAAGTGAGTCACCTAAATTTAGCATCTTAGTATTCAGATTACTCGCATTTATTAAAGTCAATTATCTATTTTTTTTTAATTTGGGAAGACCAAATATTAGTCAAAAAAGAAAGGAAATGAGATAGAATCCAGAAGACTGTGTGGTTGGAGGAAAGACACTCAGAAAAGACCCTTCCCTTGGTTACTCAGTTTGTTCTTCTGCAGAAACTAGATTCTGAGAGTCACATACTGAGAGATGTGGGCTGAATCACTCCCTGTTCTTTTTACACAGTGTATAGGGAGAGTTGCAACAACTCCTTAAACTAGAAACCTAATTTTTAGATGGCTAATGGGTATTAACAGTCACTGCATTATGCAGCCAACCTAGGGCTAAGTAAACTTTTTAGTAACCTAGCGGTGACTGTAAACATTTAATTAAACATCTAATGTCAATATTTCTTTCTTTTATTTTTATTTTTTAAATCTCATCTTTGGAGTCAAGAAAATAGATGCTTTTGGATAGATGTTAAGTGAACAGAAATTTCAGATTCTCAGATAATTAAATTTCACATCCATAGCAAGATATCCTTGCAATCTTAAGTTTTACCTGCATATAATCTTGAGGACCAAAGTTTTGAACTCTATAAAGCAGCAGGAGTACCCTTACATAGGCAGAAATGAGGAGCTATGTCAGGATCTTTCCTCGCTGGCACAGACTGGCACCAACCCGCTTCCAATCCCAACAAGCTTCCAGAAACACTCCATGTTCTTCAATGAAATCCATCAGCTCTTACCTAAATACAAAGTCGGAACGATCGATTTCAGCTCCACAGCTGGAGTTCTTGAGAATTCCTCCATTTCCAACCACTGCACAGTTCTTGAAGGGATAGGCTGAAAGTGGAGAGGACTGCAGGCAAATAAAAACAAACAGCCAAAATTTTATCTCTCTTTTGATTATTTCTTTGGGTACTTTCTTTTTCTTTCTTTCTTTTTTTTCTTTGAACTTCTAGTGGCAAGGAATCCAAAGCATGGTTTGTGCAATCTGTTTGCATTTGCAGGTTTAATCCAGTACCTCCCAGGGAAAGCATCCACCGTTTAGGCCTCAGAGCTGCCAGGGCTGGTTCCTTCACTCACTTGTGCTGGAACTTTTATCCTCAAACTAGTTTTTGCAAGTCCTATGCCTAAGCCTGCACTGGAAACGGCAGGGGAATAAGTGAACTATGAAATACTCCTTAAAGACTCAGGTACCTTTGAAAATGGAGATGAGAAAAGCAAGGCAAATGATCTCAGAGTATTCAGTCCACAGACTTCATGTCTTGTACTAAAAAAAACACACCTTAAGAAACGTGGTTGGCTACCAAGGTAGGCTGCAAATGGTGTTCAGTAGGAACTCCAACTATATTCTGAACTACTGTGCCCTGTTCAAGCCTCCTCTCTGCAGAGAAAAGCTAAAAAAATTAGTCCTGCTAGATGAATGCAGCCTATATAGGGAATGAAGGGGTCTTTCCAGCAGGAGAAAAACAAAGCAGCTTTATTTTGAATCCAAAACATTGACGATACTGCAGTTATAATAAGAGTCAAAGATGTAGTTCCTACCATAGGCAGCATCCTAAAAATGTCCTCTGTGATGCGGATGGTCTTTTTATTGTCCACCTCATAACTCATGTTACTTCCCAGCGGGGTGTTGTTTTGAGAAGCAACAAAATTGTGAACTGCATCACAGCAGGAAGCTAATTCTGACCTGCAAAACAAACAAACAAAACCCATTCAAAGACTGGTAAATAAGTAAAAAAGAGGTGGTAGAGAACTAAGAGAATGACAAACAGTTTAATTAGCTAAGTACCAAAAGGCTGTAGGAACCCTTTATAACTGTGTTTCCTTTAACTTCCCTTGCAGAGTTAAGTCCATCTTGACAAAAAAGGTTCAGAAAGTACTTAGTCCAAGAACCCCTTCTCTTATTCTATTTTTGTCTCTCATTCTCCCTTTTCCAACTGTTTAGAATCAGGCTTATCTTACCCATAATTAGTCTTATCTTTATTACCATTTGTTAAGATTATTACAGAAAGATTATCATGAAGACTCAAGAAAGAGTCTTCAACTAAAATCAATGGTGAGTTTTATAAGGAAAATACGATTCAGTCCCTAAAGAACTAATAAAAGGATTTCAATTAACAGCAAACAAGTGACTATAAGAAACAAAAAGGTTGAAGAAAAAAAGAACCAAGAAGACAAAAGGAAATACTGACTAAAGAGTTTTGCCAGCTGAACAGCTAGAGGGTTGCAAGACAATTAATTAAGGATTCATTTGCTGGGCACAATATCACAGATGCTAAGAAAATTATATGACAACCTACAAATAAAGAAGATAGATACACTCTGTGTGGCAGCCAGATGGGTACCTAGAAGCCACCCAAAATACCAAGCAGAAGTCCTTAAATAGCCAGAGGGCAAAAGGTTCCCTCATTTAAACATTACGTAGGAGTGAAGTCACGCTACCACCAACTTTATGTAAATGTTATGTATGTAAATATCCTATATTATTACAAAACACTGTAAAAAGTTCCATGTGCCCTTTGAAATCAAATCTAAAACCTTGTAATGCATTTAGCTATAGAGAATGTAGGGATGCTACCTCTGCTGCCCCTGGATCCAATTTTTCTGACTGTGAGGCTAAATCATTACTTATCATTTGCCAGGACACACCTGTCTCACTGGCTGAGACATTAGAAGAAACACTAACCATTTAGAGAAGAAAATTCATTGATCACAGAGTTGCCTGGAATTTTGAAAAAGATTAGTTATGAAGGAAAAAAAAATGTTTACAGGAGCAGCCAGTGGAAAAGAAAAGCTTTATTTCAGACTTTCTCAGTGAGTAAGGCAAAATATGCCCTGGGAACAGGTTAAACAACGCAAGCTAAACTCCACCTGAAAGTGAGCTGACTTTATTAGAGACACAGATAAGGGAAGTTGCTCCTTTCAACTTTATCAACAACTTACACTGTGCTAATACCCCATTAAAGGAATATTATTCATTTCAGGTAGAAATCAGTTGCAGAAGTAGCAAACTCAAAGATCCCTATCAGGATCCTGCCCCAGGGCATTAGCAGCCCAAGCTGCCCCATGTTTCAGCCCAGCACCTGGCCTGCCCTGGGCTGCAGCCACAGTGCCTGGCTCCAGTTCCACCAGGATAAAATATTTTATTTTATTTTATTTTATTTTATTTTATTTTATTTTATTTTATTTTATTTTATTTTATTTTATTTTAT
>JAVCKT010026606.1:8984-19942 GCA_032273925.1 Rhynchotus rufescens | reverse complement strand
TCTTGTAGTAAAAGCCGTTTTCCATTTACAAATTTTGTCTTACTGTGCAGTTTAGGGCTGCTACACTTGAGTAAAAACCTGTCCTTTCCCTGTTTTATATGGAGTTTGAGGGGGATACATAAGCTCGTAGGGAGCCCGAACTGAGCAGGGAGCCCTTGCTGTTTTTTACTGCTTGTGTCTCCAGGCTGTGATGTTGCCAAGACCAGGGCCAAAAAGAGCAACCAGTTGGTCGAACACAACCCACAGCTGAGACCCTTCACTGTGAGTGAAGACTGGAGTCCTTGTGCCTCCTTTGGGCTATATATGCGTATTATTAATGTATTCATTAGCTTTGAATTCAGAAGCTTAAGCAGTCCTGCCCTGGTCAGGAGGCTGCAGCCCTGGTCGGGCTGCAGGATCCTTCAGTCCCGGCTCCCATCTCTTTCTGCTTAGCCTCCTGGCTGTCCTGAATCCCAGTGCTGGTTGCTGATCACTCCCCTGGGCCTGGCTATGAAATGCAGTGTGTGCTGTGGATATGGGTTTGGCACTGAGCACGAATCCCCCACGCAGAGATTCGCAGAGTTACTCTGCATTGAGCCTGGCAATTGATTTGTAAGAGGTTCAAAATGTTAGTCCTGTGAAAGACAGGCTGTTGTGGTGGAATAAGTTTACTGAAAGTGGAGGGAAGAGGGAAGAGAGCTGGTGTTAATAAAGCCAAATTATTTTAGTGTCCTTGTGAAGTTTATAATAGGTGCGCATGGCTGTGCTGTGCCCGTGGAGGACAGAGAAGATCCCTACTCCTGCAAGCTGCTCAACATCAGTAACCCAGGTACAGCATCCGCTTTTAAAGATTCCATGGTGGGTGCGGGAAGTGGCCCTGGGGGAACAGTTTGGGGTGCCTCAGGCCGGCCCTCCCTGCGGCTCCAAGGGGCCCATCGCTGGCTGCTCGTGGATTTGCCTTCCCTTTGGTGACGTGGGAGAGGCTGCTCCCTGGAATGCACATTTTTTTACTCCACCCCTGTGTAACAGAGCTGGGATGAGAGCCGCTGAGGAGGGGATCCCGAGGCAAGGCAGATCTCCCTCGAGGTGACACCAGCGGGGAGCAGGTCGCAGTCGTGGGTGCCTGGCAGAGTTTGCACATGTGTCCTGCAGAGGGAACAACTCAGAAAAATAAACCTGAGAATAGGGAAATGCTGCTATGTAAAAATACATAACTGAAATTATTTATATATATATATATATATATATGTTATATGTGTGTGTATATATATATATTTTTTTTTTCTCTTTAATTCCGAATTAAGGAACTTAAGGACCTGTTTGGCTCTTAGAGTGATGTTTCACCTTAGAATGAGACTTTGGTTTCTCTCCAAATGGAAGCAGTTCCTTTAAACATTCTCCCAAGAACAGAAGCTACTGAGCTCAGGGAGGGGTGCCCGGTTATTTGGAGGTGCATACAGCTTTGATACATGGCTGGGTGTTCCATATATTAATGTACAGATGCTCCTGCAGTCTCACTAGTGTTTCTGTAGGCATTGCTGGCAGCTGCTGAAGGCAGCTGGGTGCTGTGTCCCTGCTTCCTGTTGTGAGTCCTTCCCCAGCACCCCGTTCCCCTCTGCACTTGCCAGCCGAGTTAACTGCTGCACCTGGTCTGTATCCAGTGCCATGGCAAGGGCATCTTCTCACTTCCCCCTTCTCTTTCTTTCCCCTACAGTTTTAAACCAGGAAATAGAGGCGTTCAGCTTCCCAGCAGACAGACCTTCCGCGCTCTCCGAGGACAGGGTTGTCAGTGTGAACTTCCGAGTGCTTTACCCCATTGTCATTACCAGCCTCGGGGTGTTTTATGAGGGTGACGGTGTGGGATTCCAGCGCAACATCACTGTAAAGCTGTACCAGGCAGAGCACGAGGTAGAGCACTGTCCTGAATCTTTTGCAGCTGAACTAAATCTTATTTTCTCTTTGTTGTGCATTAAGTTATTTCAGAAAGTGCTGTACTGTGATGATTTAGGAGAGCTACTTAGCTGACTAGTGTATGAATGATGTATTTTTTTTTTGCCTATTGAATTGTAAATTCTTCTTATTTCACAGCTTATATATACACACAACTGGTTGTAAAAAAGGGAAAATGAAATTCACAAAGCACCATGAATGCTTTTCAAAAGAACATTAATCTCTCATACCAAGACACAGTTGTGATTGTGTCTGGGGTTCTAAATAAGTATTGAGGAATTAAACATATATAATAGGTTTAAATATATGTTCTGGGGGACCCCAGAGTGCTCTGAGGCAAAGAGATGCAGTCCAGCTGTAATTTTTTCTTAACTGTCCTCCAGCAAGACGTGTTGAGATTTCCAGCAGCTGGTGTTTCCAGGTAATAGTCAAACCAGCAGGGCTCACGTCTCCCCCAGCCCAGCTCAGTTTGGGGTTTGGTAGGAGAGCTCAGTGCTTATGTAAAGAAAACCTGGGAGAAAAAGATCATTGAACATGACCACTGTGTTTGTTTTATTTTATTTATTTAACTCCACCAGTAACTTGATGGGCCAATTCTGGCAATCTTACAATAGAAGGAATTTAATGCTAAGCTAAAAAGTAAAGGCAGGTGCAGAAAGTGCACTGAAGTGCCCTGAGCACTGCACTGAAGTTGGTCAGACTGCTAGTGAAACTCGCCCTCTCTGCTAGTCTGCTCTGTCAGTACGAAGCTTCAGTTCTGTGAAGCGATAAGACCATCTGGAGGAGCGTTTTCCCAGTCAGTATCGTACTGAAGCGAAGAGCCTGTTGTTTCAGTTGCTCCTAGCCAGGATGGTGGAGCCGCGCGCGGGGCCGCGGCGCTGCTGCTCACTGCTCTTGTCGTCCTTGCACGCAGGAGGCCCTCTTCAGCGCTCGCTTCAGCCCGCCCAGCTGCGGCGTGCAGGTCAACGGGCTGTGGTACAAGCCAGTGGAGCAGTTCATTTTGCCCGAGGTACGTGCAGCAGCAGAGCTGCTCTTGGGGTCACCGCGCAGAATCGCTCGTGAAACCCCCCGTTACTCGCGGAGGCGGGAGAGAGTGAATGAAACCCGCTGCAACGGTAGTTGGCAGCATGTGCTGACGTCCAGGACCTGTTTCTTTGTCACCAGGAGTTATAAAGGAAAGCCTGGAAAATGAATTTATCAAGAAGTTTTCTTGGAGAGACAGCAGTGGAGAGACCTTGGAGAGACCTTTTTCACTATTGTTGGAAGGTTTTTGGCTTTTGAGAGAAAACTCGCTCATTTTAGGTTCTCCCCAGAGAATGGGACACTCCTTTCCCTCCTGCTTTTTTGGAGAGTAGTATAAAATATGGTGAGGGCATAAGTTTGTAAAAGCAGAAAGAGCTTTCTGTGTCTGATGTTTTGAGCACAACAGAAAGATACTGCAAAGACATGATTAGCTTGGTCAAGATCAGCAAGATTCACTTGTCCCTCTCCCTTTTCCTACTTGCCACGATGTGAGGCCTGGGCTCCGTGACTCTCCTGGATCGCCTCGTGACAGTTTTGCTGGAATAAAGGTGGCTCTGGCTTCCTTTGGGTTTTGCCAATGGCAAGATCAGGTCTCTGATCTCTGAATTTGGCATGTAACTAAAAAGCAGCGTTTGTTTCCAAATCTGTTTCAATGTATGCTCTTGGTAACACAGGTTTTATAGCTGATTTTTTAAAAAGCACTTCAGGTCATCTTTAGATACCATCTTAATGAAGTTAAAAAGCCAAAGGCTTTTATGCTGGACTTCTGTTAAATTTGAATTATGTTCCTAATGCAGAGGCTCATGATTCATCTGAAAGGCATGAATGAAGTTTCACTGATGTCTTTTTTTTTTATCTGTAACTACTTTTTATTATAGCATAATAAGTAAGCAATCAGTAAAAGATGTATGTTTAAAATCTGCTTCACTTAAAGCTGACCATTTTTAAATGGGAAAAAAAAAAAGGTTGATTTTCCTCTTTTGAAGTTTTTTAACCCCTGTGTAACTGAGTTGTGCTCTCTCTCTTCACAGAGCTTCGAAGGCACCATCGTGTGGGAAAGCCAGGATCTTCAGGGCCTTGTTTCGAGAAACCTTCAGAAAGTGGCAGTGAATGACGGAGGAGGGGTTTTCAGAGTCACCACAGTGAGTCACCTCAGAAATGGGCTTGATTAAAATCCCCACGGAACTTTGCAACTCAAGTTCTCAGAGGACAGTGTTGCCCTCACAAGAGATGAACTACTTGCTTTCTCTCTTTCCGTTGCTGTGTTCGAGCAGGCAGGGGAAGGGTCGTTGCCACATGAATTCACGGAAGGTGTGGAGGGAGTAGCAGGTGGCTTCATCTACACTATTCAGGGTAAGTCTGCAGGCCGTAGTGTCGTACGTGCTGCTTTGACACACTCAGGTCACTAATTACATTGCTGAGGTAAAAATCGTGAAATGAGTTTGAGCATTTTAATATGTTTTATTTTAACAGAAGCAATTAATTTTTCTCTTCTATTTTATTCTGCCTAATGCCAATGTCCTGATACAGTGTCTTTGCTCTCCCTTTGTCAGCCACTCCATCTGACTTTTGCTTTGGGCTGTATTTTTTTTTCAATGAAAATACAGATAGATATGCTTAGAACTCAGTGGGGTAATAGAGAACAGCCTCGCTAATGTACCTGGCAGTGAGAGGGCAGGCCCAGGCAACTCCCTATATTAAACACCCTTAAAAAGTTGAATGTTCTTGTTACTGAAAAGGAAGAAAGTACTGTTTTACTGTAAGCATTATAGAAGTTATATCAGACAATGCAAATGTGTAGGGAGGTGTGTATATTTATGTATATATGTCTATATATTTATTTTCCTGCAGTCTTAACTTTTGTTGATACAAGTTTGTAATGGTTGGATTTTCTTAACTGCTTTGAGTGGGACACATTTCCAGATTCATTTTATGAGGGTGTTGCATATGATCCAAGAGAAGCTTGTGAAGAAGAACGTTGTGTCTGTCAGTGTTGCTCTTTTCCAGAGGGTGATGCTCTTCTGAAAAGCCTACATACCCGCCCTGAAAGGTTTGCAAGTCATATCGAAAATCTCGAACAGGAAGACGCTTTATTGAAGGAAGAGAGCAGTGCCTATGACGATATTGTTTTCGTAGATGTCGTGGACACTTACAGAAATGTTCCAGCCAAACTGCTGAACTTCTACCGATGGTGAGTTGGGAAGAGAGGGATTGCTGTGGTAGGGATTGCTGGTATAGCTTGCATTGCAGGACAATCCCGTGTGTTACAGTATCTAGCAACTTGCTTTATTTGTTGATAAACCAAGGAATAATCTCTAGAATTTTGAGCTTCTTCAGTTATTTTGCAAGTGACAGATCTGGAAATGTTTCAGACAGTTAAAGGCTACGCATTTCACATTTAACGGATGCTTCACTAAGGCAGAATAAGTACGAAGCTGTTGCCACGGATGTTCCTTGTGACCTTTCACTGTTCTGTCCTATTCCTGAAGGCTCAGACTGCTGACGCTCTGTGTCAGCTGGCCCCTTGTGTTGTAAGCAGGGACGGCCCTTGTTCCCTCACAGACCCTTGGCTTTTGACAGCTGTGCTGCCATTGTCAGCGGGAATTCATATCCTTGTGAGGTCAACACTGTTAAAGACAGGTTCATTATAAGCAAATCCACCATCTGTCCTAGGGAACAAAGCCCTTTCTTTCAGTTCCTTCCCTTCAGCTCGTGCACAAATCCCTGCTGCATGGGATCAGATTGTGGCAGCTGCATCTCCTCCCTGTAGACCAACCTTGGTCAACAGGGAAACCAGTAAAAAGCTGAGGGAAGGAATATCTGTCATTCCTGCCTCCTTTCAGCTTTGCTTCCCCCAAAACCCTGGCAGAGGCACCTCTTGCACAGCTGTGGGCTGCCGTTCAGCATCTCATCACTCCTCTTCTTGCTCCAGGACAGTTGAATCAACGAGCTTTGATTTGTTGCTGAAGACGGATGATGACTGTTACATTGATCTGGAGGCTGTTTTTAACAGGATAGTGCAGAAAAACCTGGACAGGCCAAACATTTGGTGGGGAAAGTGAGTCTTTCACCTTGTCTTTTAACAGATTCTTTTTTGTTTGTTTGTTTTATTAATGTTCAGTGAGCAATTTATTGCTTTAGGACTTTTTTTTTTTTTTTTTAGGGGGTGGGGGTTTTCTCTCTTTGGCCTATGGAAGCTATAAAGAGCTGACCTATTGTAAGTGTAGGACTTTGAATCTTCAAAGACCAAAGCTCATGCTTTACAGTAGCTTTCCAGAATATGTCTTTAAAATAGGCTGAGCTTCTCCTCTATACTTTGTTTAGCTTTAGAACAAGTCTTCGTCATGGGACTTTAACAAGTAGATAAGGAGATTAGAGCAGTAAGGTCAAGCTGCAAATGGAAGCAGGTACTTGTGTTGTGAGTGGCCCTGTGCCCTCCCTCAGCGGGCGGGTGGGCGGCCCCTGTGTGTAACTGGACACAGCGGCCCTGGTGCAGGCCTGCTGGCCGGGCCACGGGCAGGGCTCTGCTTGCCTCGCCTTCTGAGAAGCTGCTCTGCCTACCCGAGGTGAAACTATACTTGTTTTAAGCTGTTGTGCTGGGTTAAATGTGTGACCCTAGAGAAATGAGGCGCTCGCTCTGAGCTGTACTTAGGCTTGCCTCCTGCTTTCTGCTCGCTGGTGTTCCTGTGGGTGCCACAGGAAGGCGTTAGGTTTGGCAGGTTCCTGGCTTTGCAGGGGCTCTGTATGAACACCAAGCCACTTAACATGGTCCTCAGTTTCAGACTAAACTGGGCGGTTGATCGAACTGGGAAATGGCAAGAACTGGAGTACCCCAGTCCCGCCTATCCAGCCTTTGCCTGCGGGTCTGGCTATGTCATTTCCAAAGACATCGTCGAGTGGCTGGCCAGCAACTCCCAGAGGTTGAAGACGTACCAGGTACGGGAGCAGCAGCTCCGTTCTGTCACTTTGGGGAGCAGTGGTTGTATTGGGAAGAGGGAAAGCGTGTTGCACAATGGCAGGTCAGTAGTGGGGTCCCCCGCTCGGTGCTTGGGCTTCTTGGAGCGTGTGTGGCTGCTGTGCCTCGTGTCTGCTCTGTGTCAAAGCACGAGTGCTTTGTGTTAAGGACATATGGGGCTGCTGTCTCAGTTTTTGTTCATGGTTTCCTTGTGAAAAGAACTGTTTTATGACAGGAAAATTGGGACGATTAATGTAACATTTCTAAAATCTCTACTGTAGCTTTTCATTATTGCCATGCAGCAGGAAGCTGAGGCGACTTCTCTTGTTCACAAAGTCCTGCTTTTCTAGCGTGGTAACTCAGGTTTTTTTCACATGTGTTGCCTTAGGGTGAAGATGTGAGCATGGGCATCTGGATGGCCGCTGTAGGGCCCAAACGATACCAGGTAAGTGCAGAAAATCTCTGATTTTATGGGAGGAGAACATGACTATTGTTCTAAGTAGCACAAACTATAAGAAATATTAAAAACAAACAAAAAAAGAAACCCTTAACAGCCATTAGATAAAATCCTAAAAACACTTGTTAAAATTAAAAAAGGCATGGATGAGAAAAGAGAGAGGAAAGGTAGGCACCTAGAACATGCTCCTACACAGGAGAAGTTCTCTTCTGTGGTAACGCTTGCTGTCTGGCTCAGGCCTTTCCAGAAGCTGGGGGTAGGGAGCTCTGTAAATAGGGCACAAACTGGCTAGGGGGGTTTTGAAAGACACGTGTGAATGGGCTCTTGGAGCCAGGAGTAGGGGGCAGCAGGTACCTACCAAGGCACAGGCAAGCTGAGGTTAAGCACTTTCCAGTTTCAGCTCCACAGGTGCCTTCACATGCACCAGTTAAAGGGGTGGCCCACAGAACTGGAATCCTTGTGGATCTAGCCAGTGCAGACTCCCTTATCTTCATATATGGAAAATTAAAAGCCTAAAACCAAGAAACTTAGATTCATTAATGGTAACCACAGCAGTCTGTAACCCTGACCCTCTGCTGTAAATTCTGTGTTTTTTCTGAAGAGTTCAGTGGCGGGGGGGGGGTCTCTCAGGGCTCAGAGCAGCGGGGCCGGCAGGGCCCTCTTGCCCGCACGGCCACAGCGCTGCTTGCGCTGGCTGTGGTAGGAGGCAAAGGCCAGCGCCACTGGCAAGGCAGCCCAGGTGAAACGACCTCAAGTTCAGCTGCAGAGATCCCAGTGCAGCCACAATGGGGCCACAAGCTTCCTGCTGTACAGAAGCTAATTTAAAACCCGGGGAGGAGTGGAACAGGTTAATTATACATCAGAATTTGTGCTGCCACTGCCCGAGCCCCCTAACTGAGGAGTAGCTTGGGCTAGGGCCCTGCCCGTGCCTCTTGCTGCTGCAGAGCCCGTTGCTGCGAGCCTTGAGAGGCTGCGGGGCAGCGGGAGGGTGGGTGGGCATGAGGAGGCTGGGTGGGCAGGGTGGGTGCCCCTGTGGGGCATGGGGAGGCTGGGCGGGCACCCTTGCGGGGCAGGGCATGGGGAGGCTGGGCAGGCAGGGTGGGTGCCCCTGTGCAGCATAGGGAGGCTGGGCGGGCAGGGCAGGGCAGGGCGGGATGGGCGCCCCGGCGGCAGTGGCGGCGGCTGAGGCGCCCGTGCCCGCAGGACGGCGCGTGGCTCTGCGAGCAGGCGTGCGCGGGCGGCATGCTCTCCTCCCCACAGAACTCGCCGCAGGAGCTGCGGCAGCTCTGGGGAGCCAAGGAGCGCTGCGGGGATCCCTGCCGCTGCCGGCACTCGTGACGCGCTCGCCTCGGCGGCACCAAGGGCCGGCTGCCTCCGGAAACAGGACGGACTAGTAAGGTACCATTTAGTAATGCTGGGTTCCAGCTGCGGTGTTCTTGTATTTGCACAGCCCTTTTGATAACTACAGGCGGACTGATACTGTCCATTTTCTATAGCACAGATGGTGATCAGACAAAACCAAAACGTTTAAGATAAGCAATCTCCTTTTTATATAAAAAGTCAAAGAACTACTTGTAATTAATAAATGCACATAAGAATGCCACCTGGCCTGTCTTTTGTAAGTGAGAATACTACTGATTTAACTCTGTGTAGAGCTGTACCAGCGTCCAGCTAAGAGCTGTGCCAGCACCGGGCAAGCCTTGCTGCAGCAGGGCCTCTGCTCAGCCCTGCTGCAGGGGCTTCTCCGAGAGGCTGGGCCAGCTGCGGTTCTGATTTATGTTTCCTTTGCTTCCCCTGGTGTCGTGTTAGAGAGAAGGGTATCCAAGTCTGCTATACCAAATGCTGAAGTACTGCAAACTTAGCCTGTCTCTGAGGGGTTTTCATAGCGTGATGCATTGTTAGATATGGAGCTGGAGGTAGAAGGTTAAAGTGAGATTGAGCAATGGAACACTAAGGAATGTGAAATAACTAGCAATTCCCTGCAGGACGCTGAGAGCTTAGTTATACTGCAGGATGCCAATGCTGGAGGTAGAATGAAGGTCTGTCCTTAAGTAGCCTAAGGTGCATAGGTACTTGCACAGTTACTGCTGTTCCACTTCTGTTTGCTTTAAGGTCTTTGGAAAAAGGTGAAAACAAAACAGTATGTAGCCTCTTTAGCCTTTCTCAGTGCAGCACTAACTTGGTGCTAGCATTATTCTAAGAAAAGATATTGCACCTACAGCATAGACTGAGTTCAGTGTGAAAAAAACAGCAAAACTCACCACTACAACAGGGAAGTAGCATAAACTCTTCTGCCAATAGTTTATTTCCCGGACAGGTATAAGCCCAGGCTGTTTGGCTGTCTTTCCCAGGAGCCTCATCACGCCCAAGCAAGAGCTCTGGTGAAGAGCCGCGACTAGGCCTAAGGGCTGGCAGCGGCGCTCGGGCGCCGTGTCCGCCGGCCGCGCTCTCGGGCACAGCGCGAGCGGCAGCTGCTCCCTGCAGGCAGCCCCCAACTCCGCTGCCCTCCAGCGCCGGGTTTCCCCTCGCTCTGTCACGAGGGTCCCCTCTCACCACCTCACTAGCACAGAGTCACCATTCTCGATCGAGTAGAACTGCAGAGGCTTTAGGTCGTTGTCCAGATCAACTTCTTTTCCTTCCAGCTGGAGTAAGATTAAAACAAAACAAAAAAACAACCAAACAAAAAACAACAACAACAAAAAAGACCAGATTAAACCTGAAATCTCGTCATGTAAACCAAACTTAAAGCAGGCAGTTGCAGTCCCTGAGGATCCGTCATATAGTACCGGAATCAACTCAGGTCTCAAATTAAGAGCATGCAGACTCTGCTCCCTGCTGTAGCACTGAGGCTGTGCCCCCGACCGCAGCAGCAGCAAGTACTTGATTGTTGAATTACTGAGTTTTGACTCACTTTAGAGCTTTCATAGGACAGTTTCAGTTCGGAGCCAGGGATTTTGAGCAGGCGATACAGCAGCCCTTTGACCCGCTGAATAGTCATAGACTCTGTCAAAGAAAAACAGAATCCTAGAAAAAATGCTGCTATCTCAGAGCTGTAGCAACGTACTAGTGTTTCGAGCACACTTGGTGATAGCACCTGAAAGGCTGTACTGCTGCTTCAGCTCTAACACTGCAATAATGTCTTTTGTATCTGAAATAACTGCTAATATCCAGTTGAAATCAGTTTAATCCCTGGTGGAACACACAGCATATGCTACTACTGTTTAAGTGCTTTGATTCCCATATGCCAAATTGAAATGTTGGGGCTTCATAAGTCACCCATTGGGAGCTGGTGTTTGACACACGGGCGAGCGGGTGGCCTTGGGCCGCCGACCGCTGAGCCCCAGTGCGGCCCGTGGCAGCTGCTGGGGCAGGGAAGGGCCCGGGCAGCGCCGAGAAACCAGCGCCCTCCTGCAGCCCCTGCGGTCACCAGGCCCAAACAGGGAGGCAGCAGAGCTGCAGGGGGGCGTCATGAAGTCACTTACACCCCGGGGTCTTTTTGCAATGGATCTTGAATGAGTAAGGGTCATTCGGGCCAGAAGTGACCCTGTGTTGTCAAGAGAGACACTGGGTTTTTTGGTTAAACTTTCACTTCCT
>JAVCKT010026604.1:41495-56545 GCA_032273925.1 Rhynchotus rufescens | reverse complement strand
CCCGGGACATGCGGTGCCTACGCTACAGCCTTGCAAGGACTCCAGCCCCAGGACTGCTCTCGGCCTCGGTGCAGACTCTGCACGGCACCAAAGTGAACTGTGCTTGAACAGCACAGCAAATACGGGCAAAAAAAATGTTCACTCCCAAAAAAACAAATTCGATTCAGTGAGATCAGTGGAATAACATCATAATAATACTAAACAAGAGAAAATTATCTCAAAGGTGCTCTGCATAATGCTGGCAGTCTCACATGCATGCAGGACGTCTACTTCCAGAACACTTTCATCCCCTGTGCATTTTGCTATGAATGGATGCATGTAAATGCCTTTAAAATCTATAACCAAAAAAAAGGCACAAAAAGGCACATAAATATATCATTTCCAACTCAAAACGTACTGAATACTATGGCTCAAGTCTCAAAACTCACTTAACCAGAATGAGAGAGCAGAGGAATGAAGAAGCAAGGTTTGTGGTCTAGAAAAATGTTAGGATTGGCTTTTATGGATGCAAAGGAATAGAAAGGTGCCCTACAAAGAACTGCCGGCCTACAAACCTGCACAGGGACACAGCTCTTTCAGGAGACAGTATAGGCAGTGCTGCTTTCATACCATCGGGCAACTCTTATTTGAAAGAAATACTTCAGGAGAGGCAACGAACCAAGAAAGAACAGCTAAATCTCCACTACTCCATCTACCAACCCTAAGTGTGGAACCTCTTCTCATGGCACCAGCCCCTTGCGGGGCTTGGCTCTTGTAGGGTGAAAGATACTATGAAATGTAAAGCATCAACATTAGTGGCTATTGTTCTTCATTTCTCACAGGTGGCAGTAAAGAAATAATGTCAGGCTGATCACTCCCAGAAACAGTGAGAGGAACCAGTGAAAACCTGTAGGTCTTGAAGTCAAGCAAACCCTCCTGTACTCAACAGGAATACTCCCTTCCAATCCCCAATTACACTGCAATAGTTGGTACAACTTCCCTTACCCACAGATGACGAGCAGGGCTGCAGGTAACCCCTACTCCTGGAGAAAGAAGTCTCAGTTTGATCTTCCCCTCTAAAACTGGCCAGTTCCTTCTCCCTGGAAAGTCTTTCTCATGCCATTTGTGCACCATTCTGCTTTTCCCACGACTAAGACCTCTGTAAATCTCTTTTAATGGAGTCCAGATTGCTGCTTGCAGACATTTCCCTCCAGAGCCGTAATTAACCCTGCTCCACAGCCTCTAGGCTGTCAGCTCTCCCTAGGTCTTTTCAGCCTGCACAGAAAATTTCACACCCACCCAAATGCAGCTCTTCTTATTTTTTTTAATCTTTACTCTGCGAGTCTGTGAGTAAGTGGAGGGACAGAGCATCCATTTCTCCATCAGTGCCGTCTGTCTGGAGCTCTGAGAACATCTCAGTCCCTTCCACTTCCAGCACATCTCACCTTGAAACCTCCCTCTCCCCCACTTCAGCACTCTGGGAATTGTCGGAGGCTGCCGATGAAAGATACCCTGTAAAAACACGTGAGGTGAGTGTACAAGCCAACAGGGTTCTTCAAGCATGCAAATCCCACCAGGTCTGGAACGGTGCAGAAAGGGAATGCAGTTCCTCCAAGATGTGTATCTGTAACATTTAATGCTCCTTCAGTGAGCAGACACCCAGCACAAATGCATCACGCTGTATCACGGAAATCATTTCTTTCCTACTGACATTCATGCCCAGGGAAAAGCTTGTTTCTGTGGTGGTACTGAATGGCGATACGTGCTTCCCCCAATGGAAATCACACTCCCACTGGCACCTAGTCTTTCCTCCCTTCGCATCCTACTGGTTAAAGCGACTGTCTAGGGAGAGCGCCGATTTGACTGATAAAAGCAAATGTTACTCATCTCACTGCTTCCTAGTCTCAGCATCTTGGAAAGTCTATGGGAAGACAGTATTAACAAGCCTCACTCCTACTTGGAGCAGACCAAAAGAGCTGTTCCCTGAATTCCCATAATACACATTTAAAGAGATATTTGTTTAGGAGGGATGCGTGTACAGAGCGTCCTCAGGCACCAAGCAACGCCATTCTGCCACCCACTCATTCCAACTGCTGCAATTACTTTCCTTGCCTGCTCTCATCACTAGCACAGGATGCACAGGGTCTCCAGAGGTCACATACAGAAACTGTTTTTACTCTTTTTTTCTTTTCTCTTTTTTATTATTGTCTTTAGGAAATTAGGGAAGTAAGAACTTCAAGTGCAACGTTAGGAAAATCTACACCTTCCAGAGAGCTTCTTGGACTGGCCTTGACTGCTAAGCAACTGAAACTGCCTTCTGATCCGAGTCTTTAAGACCTGGAGGAGCTCTAGCTGTCCTAAAGGCTATTTACCCAAAACTGCAGTGACTAAACCACACATAGGGCAAAACAGCAGAAGCCCAGGGCTGAACTGTGAGCTTGGATGAGCTTAGACCAAGCCAGCCAGCTGCTCTCAACCTCACATGGAAACACAGCCCGCAGAGCTGACCAGTGCCATGGTTAAAGCAGTCCTGCATGGCCCCAAAAGGAGCAGTTTTGCATTCAAAAAGCTGCAAGAAACTATGAGACATGCAACTAATATCTGACAAGGCGCCAGAGAAACTCTCAGCTGGAGAAAGTGTGGGCAATCCTGGCAAAAGGGATGTTGTTGATGGATTCCTTTGCGGAGGGAACTGCAGCCCGTGCAGAAAAGGGAAGCCAAGCGAAACCGGCACCGGCGCAAGGCAGCACCGTGTCACTCGCACGAGCCTCACGCCAAACCGCTTCGCTCAGGGAAATAACGCAGTCCCTGACCAACTGAAGGGACCTAGAGGAGGGGCAGAAGACACAGCACTGCACGAGGATGAGGAGGGTCTGTAGAAGAGCAACGGGGTGTAACCAGCAGAGGAAAGGGCCCAGCAGGGAGACTCAGTGAAAGCATCTCTTTCTGGCAAGAGTGTGGCTGGGCTGATTGCACCACTGCACTGATTAAGGCCTTCAGATGAACCAGGTTTGCTATCCCCAGAAGAAGAAAGCTTCAGGTTGCTCCCCACCCTTGTGATGGGCAGGGTGAAGAGGGACTCCCGGCCACAACCTGATGCAGGTCTGGCCCTGCAGTCCAGGAGCACCGTTGCTGCAGGGAGATGCTCCATCCGTCCATCCGTCCCAGCCAAATGCCCTTTCCTCTGGTGGGGGAGGCGGGTGGGTTGAGCCCATGTAAGGAAGAATTTCTAATTTCGAAAGAAACAGAGGCAGTTGCTATTATTGTTAGTGGAATGTCAGCACCTCCTGGTCCCAAGCACCACTAGCAACAAGCACACTCACAAATACTCCTTCAGCATCAGCCAAAATAAAAATAACCCCCCTGCCATTTTCTTCAAAGAAAACATCTATAATGCAGCATTCGCTGCACACATAACAAGCCCTCCTTTTTCTTTTTAAATCCACTGTTGTCCATGTAATTTTAACATGAAGGAACTGGCCGTGGGCTGTGTTATCAAATGAGTCATCATTTTGTGTGACAGTATAATATAATTTGGAGCATACTTGGCACACCAGTATGGATTATGCATTATAATCTCTTAATTTTGGCTTTTAGTGCTCTGCAGCAGTGACTGGAGCAGGAGGGAAAGAGCAGGTTATCCAAATTGCATCCTAGCTCTGCTGCTGGCTTGCTGAGTGACCTTGGCAAGGTACTTAGCCTCCTTCTGCCTTACTTTCCTCATCTGCAAAGCAAAAATATGCCAGATCTCATAAAAGAGGTAGCTAACGTTCACAAAGACGACCTGAAGAACATTATAGAAGTGTTAATAATTATTTTAATAAGGGAGGAAAAGCAGAAGTGATTTGCTTTGGATGGAACAGGCTGATCTAGGGAAGAAAGATCAGAAAATTCCCATCTTTGGGTGTTGTATCCTGGTTAGAAGCTAAGTGGAAGTAATGAATGATTTTCAGAAAAGAGAAGATCAGGAGGATAATTTCTGATAAATGTTGATATACCAAAGACAAATGCGAATCTTTGGTACCAAAGGATCCAAACACTGGACAGTGTTCAGGTCTTGACAATATTGGATCTGCTGGATGCCCTGGAAACTGAGATTTTCTAATTATTTTCTGAGCAGGGCCAACAACAGGCAACTGAATGAGGACCTTCCACTGTGTTTCAGACACCTTTGAGGTAAAAGCTGCATTTGTAGCTTGTCCAGGATCCTGCCTGCAGCAGAGTCTCCATGACATGGAGCAACAGGACAATGACCAGTGTGTGAATTAAGAGACGTGAACGCTTGTTCACTTCAAGCTGGACGAAAAGTCCCCGAGTCAGTCTACCAAGCTACGCTCGTCAGAGCGGAAGAGTTTGAGATCACAATGTGCTAGGGAGATCCAAATAAATAAACCCAGAGTATAACATCTGCAACTGTTACTAGCAGTCCCCCAAAGCTTTCTATTCTTCCTGCTCTCCTTAAAAACAAACCAGCCCTTATTCAGCAAAGAGCCACGGGGTACCCATTTCCAAAGCTGCCTGGCTCCCTTCAGTCCGCTGCCTTCTATGTCCTTGCAGTTCAGCTTTGTCTGCATCTCCTAGTACAAACGATCGTCTGCTATTAGCAAGCAGCATATTTCTAATGACAAAGACGACGCGTTTCAGGAGACACAAACATCAAGTGAGGCATCCTGGGAGACTATGAAATTCCCCCAGGAGAGAAAGAGAAACCCATTCAGAAGAAATTAAGACACAAGATCTGCATTTGCTGGCAGGAGGATTCCTTCTAATCTCTTGGAAGAGCATCATGCTCCTGCCAAGATACACTGGGACACATCTGGTTAGATAACTGGCCTTTCCTAGAGCTGACTAAGATCAACTTTTCCCAATCATCAGTAAAGGAAGAGAGGTCATCTATGAAGGACAGCGCAGGCAAACAATAGTGAGTGGCTTCCAGGAGCCTTTTGGAGAAGATATGACAAGCAAGAAGTACAAACATGGGATGTCTGTCCATGCTCTGAGCTTTCTCACTTGTTATTCATATCCCCAGACAGGGCAATGACTGGAAGAAGACTTTTAAATGAGTAGCTGATACTATTTTACATCCTAGGAGCTCATGGATTGAAAGAAAAGGACGTGTTTTATATGCCCAGCACCTTCCAAATGAAGGACCAACTTCCTCAATCCATAGCTGAGAGTTACCCCCTGGAAATGAAATTAGGAAGGAGGGAAAAGGAAAGGAGGGGCACTCAATGGCCCAAAAAACCTTCAATGAAAAAGAGCTTTCACTTCTCACTCAACCTTCCTAATCCTTTTCACACATACTGCGACAAGAGGTAGGTGACCTTTGATGGCCAACGTAGCAGGTGGAAGCTCTGTGCCCATGGGATGCCCATGCTGCTATGCCAGTTACTCACACCATGCTGTCATGGAAGAGATGGCTCCATGCCTGGCCTGCATGGGCCTGAGGCAGAGCCCAGCCTGCCAGACCCCGGCGGTGCCGCTCAGTTGACCCGGCCGTGCCAGGGCCCCAGCAGAGCTGCCCACCACGTCATGACTGATGAAATCCACGTGCAGGGGTCAGCGACACTCGTAAGGGAACAACCCAGAAACGAGCAGTCTTTGTTCGGCACATCTCTGTGCTGCATTCAGCGTCTCAGGCACAAGAGAGGCGGGTGATGACTCAAAAGCTCTCGCACACAGAGCCAGGGCTCTGGGTATGCTTCCCCCAGCAGCTCATTGCTCACTGCTTCCCACCGCAGCTCCCTTGGCTGCTGTAACACCACCATGCACCTAAGCGGTGCACGCTGCACCAGAGGTGCTCCTTCCCTCCCTGCCTGCATGCCACACTCAGGGAAGCAGTGCACATCCCCAGGCCACGTCTGCTTCACCCTGAGCTGCCTCTTCCTCGTGACACTTGTCTGGGATCTGGAAGCAACCCTGATGATTCTAGAGAAGAAGCTGAGGCAGCGCAGAGCACGTTGCGGGCTCTGAGCCTCATTTGCCTCAGTACTGAACTGAGGTGACTCAAAGCCAGGCAGGACCTCAACCCCACACGTGTGACCCCTCATCCATCGGCCCCTTCAGCCCCTCTGGAAGAAGCTGTTGGGTTCGGGATTTTCCACACAGGCCTTGCTGCACTCTCTGAGGGAAGTGTCACCATCCAGTGTCCCTTCTGCAGAGCCCATCTCCACTCTAACATTAATGCTGCTTCCTGAGAAGGTCCTTGAGCTTCAACACTCCTCCAAAACTCCCTCCCACTTGGAAAACAAGCATCCTCTGGAGAGGAAAGGCCCCGCTCCTGCCTCAGTGCCCTAGGGAGCCCTTGGAATGAATATGCCCAGGAGAAAGCCGCTGCACCCTGACCACATCTCTATACTTCCCCACCTCATCAGACTGCTGTAGTAGCTGCAAGGCAAGACGGCTGCAGTCTGTATATTGCTGAAAACCTGCTACATGTCCTCCTTGTTCCTTCAGCTACTCTTCATTAAATCTCCTCTTTGTCATCTCTGCCCTTCAGCTAGAGATTTACACTCCTCCTCCCCGCCATCCCCAGGAAGTGGGAAAGTACCAGCTCTTCCTGTTCTGTCTATAACCTCACCCCTCACAAAACAGGCAGTGCATGGGAAAGTGCCATCGTCCGAAGCGCTCTCACCAGCGTGGTGAGTGTGCACACACGCTCAGGGCAGAGCCGTGCTCACAACAAGCACCGCAAGCAGGTCCTCACTGGGTCACCACGGGCTCACAGACCAAGCTGGGCGATTCCTCCCCAAGCCAGAGAGCAGGGATCTCACAGATGCTCTAACAGCAGTTCATCCTCACAACCCAGCGGGATGAAGCCTGTCGAAAATTCCAGCCAAATTAGCATAAATTATATCTGAGCAGAGGAGCAGAAACAGACAGCGTTGGTCAAAGTGAAACAAGGACTAGGATAGACATTAGCAGCTTACACCAGCTTTGCCACCAAACACATGGTAGTGCCAAAACAGAAGGAGTATCCCTCATATAAAAAAGCCCATTGCTATGAAAGAGAGCCAAAATGAGACAAATCCAACAGACTCTCCCTTAGCTGTGAACATGTGAGCAAAATGTTGTTCTTGCCTTTGTGATTATATCCCTTTCCTACCACTCCGGTACTCCCTATAAACACCATCTCCGGTTTTCCAAGGATTCCATTCAGAGTGCCAGCATCAGATCCCAGCTCCATGTGTGAAACACTGCTGCCTTTATCCCTAGCCCAGACCACACGAAACCAAACGACAAAGAATCCAATTTCAGCTGTCCTCTTCAGGGCAGAACAAGACATGATTTATAGATTGATATACACACATGCCCATCTATTCATCCTCTTAGCAAACAGTTCATGAAGTGTGTGCCTTAAGCATTTCTGAATCAGGCAATTCTCTGCGTAGACAATCAATCCCTAAACTGAGAGTCTGCAAGGAAAGACATCATGTTGCAGGAATGCTGCAGAAGCCATTGCGTATACTGTTCTCTTTGTTGAGAATAGCATCTTTGCCTTGGATATATTTTTTTTTCCCCTCCTTAGCCATTTAATTTCATGAAACAGGGCCCAGTTCCAACAGGCAAGAAGAACATAGTTAGATTTTGCTTCTCCTTTCCTGAGAGGCTGAGAAACCAGATTTAAAAAATGTGGTTAGTGGGCGTTTGGTGGGACGAATTCTCTCCCATAATTCAGCATTTTTGAGACAGAGAGAGCGCGCGCAATAGTTGTGTTGCATATGGTGCCTGTTTTTTCCTCTACAGCAGGTAGTCTGGAGAGCTGCAGTGTCCCTTGCAGTAAAGAAAAAAAATATTGTCACTGTTTTAATTCAAGTTTTCAGATCAGCCCTTTTCTGGAAAAAGCTGAATGCAGAAATTAATCCAACATTTACATGTAATGAAAAACAAATGATATCTTTACAGCAGCCAAAAGGCAGGTAGCTCTTTGGAGCATTGACTGGCTCATTCTATACTGTTCAGCATCTGACACAACAAGGATTCCCACTATGCAGCTGTAGCCACTGTGTGCTCCCATGCAGCCACAGCCACGGTAATAACCCTTGTGAGACACATCTGCTTCATCTCTCACACGGACTTTGAACCAGACATAGCTCTGTGGGACAGAACACGGCAGCAGGATCAAGGACACAATCTCCATACACACACACACAAGTCTGGGAGTCTAATACTGCTGGACATTGAGCAGTGTGGAGACCCTGCTGATCCAGCACACCTGGCATTTGCACTCTCACCTTCCAGAAACTCAGGTAGGTGCAATGGAAAACTCCATGTACCACTCAGAGAGAGTAAGAAACAGGAAAGAAAGAAAGAAAAAAAAAAAAAAAAGGAGCAGCAAGATTTCTAATGAATGAAGCTCCTTCTTCCATGCAAATGAGCTTATTAGGAATTAGCAGAATTGTCTCCAGATTAACTAGGAACCCATATTTTATAAAGGAAAAAAAAAAAGAAAATAAAAACACAAGAGACAACCAAGTCACCACCTGAGCAGCTTCCTCCATTTCAGAGCCATCAAGAGATATTGATCTCCACTTGCAAGTTTCCTTCCTTCCATAGACCAGAGCTGAGATCCAAATCCAGCTGCCTGTTCCTCTATGAGCTGGAAAAGAGGGGGCACGGGATGTGTCCCTTCCTTCGCGAGGCACTGTGAGATACGCAGCAAAGACAACTACTACAGTGCCACATGGATCTGGGGATGTTTACAAAACGGCAGAAATCAGAGCTGTCTAATAAAGAGAGAACGCTGAATTCATTACGCCCCCGTATTAGGTTTGGGCTCAAAGAATTTTCAAATGAAGGGCTTGTTACGAAATTTAATAGGACATTAAGGCCTTTCTTATGCAATGCTAGCCAACACAGCCTTTTGGCTTGACATTTAATCCTTCCCTTTGGAAGACCTGAGCCCCAGCCCAGGCTTTGCAAGTTCACAAACAAAGACCACACTGGTAATTTAGTTTCCTCATCCCTACCTTGTGAGGGTGCCACACATAAATAGCATAAACCATAAATAGCACAGAGGGTGCAAAATAAGGTAATTGCCCAGATTTTCCACAAGAACTAGTACTTCTGATTGCCTGGTTGCCTCCCTGCCAAGAGCACAAGATGATGTGCAGTCCCAGCAGTGAAGTTTCTGAGGGTTCAGCACTTTCTAGAAACAAGGCCCTTTCCAAAACACAAGCCAGATCTTGGGGAAAAAAAATGAGGCCTCTCCAAGAAACAGTATTTGCAAAACATTGCTGTAAGGTTTGCAAGCTTTTGTATTTTTATTTTCCCTGTTCTGGTGCCCAGCCAGTACATCAAGAGCAGTGAAGTGAGTGACAGCTCTCCATGGAAAAACATATGGGAACATCCCGGCATCTTTCTTGTTGAGCAAAGACCTCCTACCACACTTCAGCTTGGCTTCAGCTGGGTTCACTCAAGCTAAGAACTGTATTGGGTCTTTAGAGAAAATCAGTAGCTGTTATTGACTTTACTAAGGCTATGATTTCACCCTGGGCATTTTAAAACTGTCTATTCTGAATGAAAGTGACCCATTCTTACAATGCACTTTCTTACTGAAGGATTTAATCCAGAGAGAAGAGGATGCAGCATCTATTTCATGCATATATATGTGCACGTATATCTATAGTGAACATGAGATGCCTCTCAATACTTAAGATATATTAAAGTCCTAAAAACAACAGTTTACAAGGCATCATTTTCACTAACAGGCAAGGACTGAGCCTGCTACCTTCACAGTGCTGTTGGCTTGCCTCAGACCATCCATCACCTGCCTTTTTAACTGGCAATGATGAAGAAATTATGCATGTGAGCAGCCATGTGCACTACAGGGTATAATTCCTAACGTCCCATAGCAAACAGTTTTCCTGGTGCTAGCAGGTGTTTCAATTCTTCATCTGGACTTTTATGAACAGTGCTGCTGGATATCTCCTTCCAGCTGCCCCAGTATCTGCCTATGAGCCATGGCCCGACCCCGGCTGCCTGTGGAGAACCAGAGGTGGTTTCGGGGGTGCCTGCAGTGGCTTGGGGTGCACTGCAATCACAATCACATCCCTGGCATTCAAGGATGGTATGGGAACAAGGGAGGTGGCCAGCCCAGCTGGTGGCTCGTACCTGCTGTCTCAGACTCAGTGGGTTGTGTTCGTGTCACAGCAGTTCTCACAGAGCAGAGCTACTGATCACTGTCTGACCTGAGGTACGAAGCCATATGGAGGTGAGGACGACTAGGCAGATGGGTCACTCAGCTACTGTCCTCTCAGCACTGTTCATAATCATGTCTGTGATCTAGCTCCGGGCAAAAAGAGAGATGCAATGATGTCCCTTTCTTCCTACTCAGTGCTAGAATATATGGCCGTAACAGCAGCAGATACCTCCACCTTTCTGTGTGTAAGTAAACTGCACTGGACAAAGCTGCCCATAGCAAATAGCACCACGCTCAAAGCTTGCCCCTATAGTTCAAAGGAATCTAGTTGTGGATGGTCAAGGACCACAGCAGGGCTGGTGGGCTTTGCCCCTCGTTGTAGCAACATGTCCTGCTACGTGAGCTCTGCAGCCAGCACGGCAAAGGCTGGCCAAGTCACCATCCTGTTCTCCCCCATGTGCCCCATCTAGTAGAAAATCTTTATTCATTACTACAATAAGATCCCAAAGTCCCCTGTGCCAGAAGCAGCAGGGTTTTGTTCGTGGACTGCACTCTACAGCATGGCCATGACTATTTTGGGGCTGCACATAGGCCTGCCCAGCCTGGGGCTGCAGCACCCTCATATCCCAGTCCTGGAGAGGACCCTGCGCTGTGGGAATACGGAGAGGCCCAGTGCTGCAGGCAGACTAGCTTCCCAGTGGGACTTGGAAGCGACTCCCAGCTCTGAAGCGCATCAGTCCCAGGAGCCAGCTCTCCAAGAAGTGAAAGGTCAGACTGCACAGAGCATCCGCTGACATCCTCCTCACAGCAGTCTCTAATGGATATATTTTTGGGTTTGCAGACATTTAAAGCCCTCAGCAATTAGAGAGGCAGGGTCCCAAGTCCCTGTCTGAATCACGGCGAGTAGCTGATTAATGAAAATGGAATAGGGAAAAACAGGACATGTGGTTATTTTCCTTATTTCTTTTGCTGTAATTGTTCCAGATTTGTCCAAGGAAAGCATCCCTCAGGGCTTATCAGAGCAGCCACTGCAAAGGAGAACAAAGGAAACACCAATCATTTCCAGTAAATCAAAAAATGACAAGCTTTAACCTTCAAAAGAGAGCAGATTCCTGCAAAGGGTTTGGCTGCTCTGTCTCTGAGCTTCCTTTTCCCCGACCCTGGTTTCCTAGCAAATGTTTCCTTGAACAATAGAGATTGGCATCAAAAGAAAAATTAAAACACCATTCCTTTCACAAACGGGCTTTAAAATGGAAAGCCAGAGTTTGACCACAGGCTCAAACTTGGTCAGTTTATGACTTTTGGGAGCAACAGACTCCTATTTACATTTTAGTAGCCTTGAGGAATTCACATTAAGCACCACAGCCCTGTTTTGCGGCACCCTGGGCAGAAAGGCTGCTTCGTGGCCCCGCAGCGGGTACTGGGCTCCCAGAGCCAGGGCAGAGCCCTTCGGAGGCAGCGCTGCAGGGGGACGGGGTGCTCCACGTCCCGCGCTGGGAGCTGGGCACAGCCTCGTCCTGCTCCTCTCCCTGGCACCAATTCCCCCTGCAGTTTGCCCAGATCGCGTGCACCGCACTAGCGTTGTCGGACGTAAAAGTGAGACAGCGCAGGATCCATCCCGGCTCCATTCCTTGCATCTTTGCAAAAGACTCTGAAGACAAAAACAGCTAAATGTTGGTATTTTGGCAACGAGGGACTGGCTCCGACCTTGTGGCTGACCCTCCTCTCCCTTCAGAGAGATCAACATGAGATCAACAACATGAGATCCCAAACAGCCGAGATGGCCAGGACATGCCTCTTACCCAGAGGGACTTAATGGGAATTCAGTCTGACCTAAGGATGCACTGGTTTAAAAAGACAGTATCAGTTAGATCAGGAGAAGTAAATAAACCCCATGCCTGCCCACACACCTGTGACTATCTTAAAAGAAAACACACCAGGGCAGGCAACCAAGATATGCTTTGTACGCTGCAGATGTTAGGCACAACTGTATAAACGTCCAGGTTTCTGTAAGCAAAACTCAAGGGCCTCCCTTTCACGGACGATGCTTCTCAAAGACCAACTGTGAATGCAGAAAGTTCTGCCCTCCTGCCTGGCCACGACCTTCTGCAACCATGTGATGGATCAGGATGGTCAAACGTTAAGATGTGCAGGGGAACATGTCAGAAACAAATTTAGGCCAGAGTACACAGAACATACACATGGGAGCTGACGTAGCACACACGATTGACCGTGATGCTGGTGTGCAGTTGCAATCACCCGTATCTGCTCAGGTGCAACAACTACCTTTGCCCACGTTGGCTGCTGCCATATCTGATCTGCTGTCTTTAATGCAGCCAACTGATGCACTGCTCATGGGCTGTGGATGGGGTGACCTCTGGGCTCTACTTTCCTCTTGGCCTGATTCAGGCTCCATTATTTTACCCTTTTATAATCTACTTTAACTGGACAGTTAATTTTAGGAAAGATTTGATCTCGAGAGTTACTGGGAAAAATGCCTTAGTAGACTGCAGCTGGAGCAAGAGCTATAAAAGGCTAAGCTGCTGCTCCCAAGAATGTGCACCAACCTGAATAACGGGCTATGCAGAAGCTCTGCTTAGACCTCTCCTGGAGCCAGAAGTTTAACAGCTCTGATGGCTTGGGCACTATGCAGGCACAGCCTCAAAACAGCACCTAAAAACAGGAATTCTGGGCCAAAACCTCACCTAACTCAACACCCTGCCTCAAACAAGGGACAACTGATCATTCAAAAAAGTAAAAAAAAAAAAAAAAAGCTAAAACCAGTGTGATTGTAGCAAAGTGGGACTTCCAGTATCTTTCCAGCTACCATAAATCCTCAGTCAAGAGGATTTAATTATTTAACTGTTTAAGAGTGAGAAGTAAGCCAGTAGATGGAAAAGGAAATCAACAGAACACCTCAACCACAAATGCTTTCTTCTGAGCTGAGTTGTCACCTACCTGAATGAGGCACAGGACCTCAGGGGTTTGTCACAGCTTCCACAGTGAGGTCACGGCTGTGTCCCATCAGGGATTCCCCCAAGAGAAGAATATCACTGCACTAACACTGATTTATAAATAATCGTGCACTTGTCCCCCTTCAGCAGCAGCACATCAAGTTGAGACATCATAATTACAATATCCTAAGCACTGATGAATTCAGCCTCTTGCAGCCTGTTTTGCTAGTGATACATTTGAGAAGTGACTCATGAACCTACTATCAGCTTACTGTATCGTGGCCTCTGTAGCCACAAAGCCTGCCAAAAACCAGAGCTGTAAAGTGTTCCCTGCTGCTTAGGCACAGATCCTTCCAACAGAGAGAGGCAACCCCTTCATTTCAATGCCAAGTTCCAGGAGGTCCAATTGCTCCCCAAGATAGGTATTATAGACACTGTACCAGATCGCAGGTTATCTGCAGGAGAATAAGATGCTCTAGGAAAGGACCATGGACTGTCTTTGGGTCGTTTACCCTAACACAGCATCCAGCACTCTGGGATCTGCTCTGATAACAGCCTCCCAAATCCTGACCACCTCAACCCAAATTGTAATAAAAAATGTCATTCAAAAGAATCAAGTTCCCATCTTTTGCTCTCCAGGAGAGCTTTGTGGATTCTCACAGCACTGAATCCCTACTCCCCATCCTTCAAAATTCATCATCCCCCAAATCTACCACAGACTCCATATCCACTGCTTCAGGGCTCTCGATTCCACAACTGTTAACTGTTTGTTGACAGGCAAGCTAGCTTACATAAATTAATGCTGTTGGCAGTATAGAATCTGAAAAAACAGTTGCCAAATCCGTTCTCCTTATTTATCTCCTTATTCAAGCGATGTCCTCAGTGGAGTTTGTGTATTGAGGTCAGTGTAGGAATAAACGTACTGAAGTAAAATAAAATCTCAGGAAAGAAAAATACTTGCAAAAACAATTTATAAAAATACTAAACAAAAGAGACACTTGCTTTTTACACACTATTTTTTCATTAATTATTCTAGAATTACCTGCCCTCCTTTATCTCCTTCTTTACTGTTTTTTTTTTGTTTCAGTGATTTCTTGCTGGAAAAAAAAAGTTGGATTTTCTCAAAGCAAAAAGATAATGAAAATGAGGAGATAAATATTCTGTCAAAATGTATGTTGAACTACAACAAAAACATCCCACAACAATAAAAAAAAACAAAACACTTTTGTTCACAACCTTAAAACCAGCAGGGAAAGGAAAGGCTTTACATTAGCATTTCACTTAGTCCAATATCAACTTCACTATCGTAAACCACTTCTACTTTGAAAATTCTCATCCTGCTGAAGATTCAATTCACTCAGAGCAGAGTTAATTATGCTAATGAAACATCAGGATACACGAAGAACCCTTTTAATCAGATCCACGTTGGAAATCCATGCAACTTTATGAGCTTTTGCACTATGCATTTGCCTTGCCATTACATTAGTAGTTTAATTAATTAACTACAAAAAAATTGCAAAGGGAGAGAATAACATGAGCCTCCTTGATTGCCGAGCCTCCAGGTATGTACATCAATCAGTTAAAGCTCCTCTGAGTCTGGCCACTACCACTACTGCTGAAATAAGGTCTCGGGGAGCTGCAATTTTCACGCACATCTGCAGTTTGTCTGAGCCAGGTCACTTATCTCATCTGCTCACACACTTATACACCAGGGAGGAATTGCTGTGATCGCTTGTCCCCCAGCAGTGATGGCTTTGGCCTCTCAAAGTGTGGGCAAACCCCTGTCCTTAGGTATTTTTGGTGTCAATAAAGGCAGAAGGATCTAGCAGAAGCCAGTACCGGTGCTAATGTGAAAGGGAACCACTTCTGCAACACTGCTTTCTCTCTGCAGGTCATACCCCACAGACGCTGTAAAAATACATAATTTTTTAAAGTGTTTTTTTTTTTTGTTCTTTTTTTTTTTTTTTTTTTTTTTA
>JAVCKT010026604.1:0-34149 GCA_032273925.1 Rhynchotus rufescens | reverse complement strand
AAAAAATAGCTAATGCATTTGTTTATCAGTGGACATATGTCTCTATAAAATAAAAATCTTCAGTTCAATGAAAGCTCCTTTGGGCAAGGACATGGCATTTAAGTTATGACTATGGGCACAAAGCATATGTCTGATGTACCATAAAAACTAAAGATATTCTCTCAACCATTATCTACTGAATGCGAAGGAATCAGCATTACTGGAAAGCTGTGTTTTGACACTTGCTTCCCCCTACCTCTCTCATGGCTATCCTTTGGGCTGGTCCCAAATTAAATCTGTAAAACATATTCTGCTTCTTTCCCTTGCAACCTCTACTTAGCATTTGGTTGTTTCTGTCCTCCCTGTGGGGCATAAATGATCTTTGATGTTCTGTGTCTAATCAGCCCAGGCTCTTTAAAGCCTGAAATATGGTGAGGCTACCACGCTGACTAGCAGAATTCTGGTTTATTTTGTCTCATCCCTAGAAATTTCAGGCAACCATATACTATGGTCGCTAAAGATGCTTGTGGTAGAAAGCTGCATCTTCACACAGATCCAGCTGTATCTGAAAGCTAATGACAGCAATGGATCCAGCATCCAGACCTCATGCTGGATAGGTCTCAGACAAACCACCATAAAAGATCTTTCAACAGAATAAAGACAAGCCAACTTCCAGCTGAAGTGAGGATCAGATAAGGAAAAATTATTGGGAATAAAAAAAGCCTTTACATCATCATGAATTTTTCACCACAGTTATCCTAATTCCTCCCTCCAAAAGGACATAATTAATTATGTCTATTTTCAGAATCCTTCAACTTTAAAAAAATATATATCCGCACTCCTTTTACATTATGTCACAGTCTGTAAAAATTGACTTTCTTCCCCATTATCTGGAACATGTTCCTCTGAACTAGGAACAATTATTCTTTTCCTTGCTGATTTCATCCCCTTTAACTTGAAAAATATCCACTTGTGCAACTTCCTCTCTTTCTTCGGGCCCACGTGCCAGAATGGTTCTGCTTGGCTCATCTCCTCCTTTCTCAAGAACATCAATACCTCCATCAACAACACTAATGCCTTCCTGCAAATACGATTTCTTAATTAGCAATGAGCGTTTTGCTCTGCTCGAGGCGGAGGGCACAATTCCTGTTGGGTCCCAGCAGCACCTGCCTTGGCTGCTTTGATGGTTTTCTCTCCTCTGGAATAGAGTCAGAGAGAGGGATTAGTTGTTGTGGATGCACAGGGTGACTTGAGATCCAGCTGACAATGGTTGTTGGTTCAGTAAGCACACGTGATGTGTCAACCCAGAAGAAAGGAGTGGAGTTATTAAGGGGGAAAAAAGCAATCATTTCTACAGTCATTTTCCTAACAGTTGCCACATGCTTCACATGCAGTTTTCTCCAGTCTCTCTGTTACTTTGCTCTGAGTGACTGTCTCTCTCCACATGCT
Source organism: Rhynchotus rufescens (assembly GCA_032273925.1). Lineage (NCBI taxonomy): Eukaryota > Metazoa > Chordata > Aves > Tinamiformes > Tinamidae > Rhynchotus > Rhynchotus rufescens. Next base: position 32,721 of record JAVCKT010026604.1, on the reverse strand, counting down.
GCCATCTCTCACATAAACATCTGCACGAGAACACTTCTACCTCACCATCATAAATGCCAACAAAAGCCAAATTTCTTTCACTTTTTTTGATCATGAGTAGTCACTAAAAACATTTATCTTCTGCTCCCACTTCTCTGTAGCTGTAACCATGTCTGAGGCACAAGCCTCAGTTCCCTTGTGGTTTTAAGTATTAATATTTTAATTCTTCTCTAAATCAATTTGGGGGAAGATGGGGATGCTAGTGGAACACAGAGGCATATGTTTTCCCTCTCTGATTGCCAAAGTTTTGCAGGTTCTTATGACAGAGATTAAATCTCGTTGGAGACCACATCCTGCTCTCCGTGCCATCAGCATTAATTCTGAGAAGAGCTCTTCCGAGCAGTGGAACTGCTATTTTCTACATGAGAAAAACTAAAAAGCAGGACCAAAAGCCAGTAAACTTCCATATTCTCCTGAACACTCTAAGAGGTTAATTCATGGATGCAGGATTTAACAAATACAGTCAATCACAGCAGCAATCTGTATAGAGCAATATCTAAATTAGAAAGTTAACTGCCTCTGGGATCTGGCCTCCTTTTTGGATATCTGCTGGCTACATTGGAGGGTAGCAGACTGGGCCTTTTCCTTGTACAGCAAGTACTAAGGCAAAGAAAACACACAGCTGTTGTGAGAGAGACAGAAGAATCTGGAAAAGCAAGAAATCTTCCCCCTACACTCCCATCTCAGAGGACTTCGTGCTCATTAAGTTGCATTTTGCTGACAGTTTCCAAAAGTATGGGGTTACTTGAGAAACACTAGGTAGAGATACTCATCACCTTAGTCCCATCTGACATTGCTTATAAACAACAGGATTTTACAAGGCCACGAGAGCAAGTATTCGATGACCTCAGACCATCCCTGACTTCTTCACTAAGACAAATCTTTTTGTGATGTTACTGATTACCTTAACTCTGCAAAGGAAGTTTGGGTGGCTTTGCAAGCCAGCAAACAGCTGACTATCTTCTCTTTTTTTTTTTTGTGAGTCTTAGTCATTTGACCATAAAGCAACTATCCTGGTTTAAGTTTCTGATACACTATAATTGTATCACACACTACTGAGCCCCTAGAGCAATGAAATTCAGATTTTAGCCCTACAAACATCCATCTGGAAACCCAGCTCATCTGTTGTTGATGAGCACAGGAACATCTTCTACTGCTTAAGGATGAACCTAGATCTCAATGATCCTGGGATTTCTATGCTCACGTCTGCCACTGACAGCATAGCTAACCTGGTCCTATTTTTATCTTGGTGTATATAACTTACAACATATCATCCTTTGGAGTATTTGGAGACATTTGCCGTCTGACTGCTCTTCAACCCACTCCACATTGAATTCTGCATTGCAGCTTTGGTGGTGTTCAAACCAAATTTGGATCAGTGACCACCAAACTAGAAGTTATGGCTCAGAAAACCCACCTCAAATTACCATGAAGCACTAATCACATGGAAAGAACATTATTCTCTCTCAAAAGCAAATTAGGAGCAATGAAACCACCAAGAAACCACTCAGGCCCATGAATACATTTAAATACATTTAACTATACAGACATCTGCCGGGGCACACACACACATGCAAGCTGGCTGCTCAACACACTTCTGATGAGGGTCTGAAAATACAAACCTTAATTCAGAGAGCATTTTACAAATTGGATACTGTTTTATATATTATTTTTACTTGCCTTTTTTTGTAGGAAAGATCTTTACCCATCAAAAGAAACCCCATTTCTACACATATTTATTCCTAATCCCCTGCCAGACTTCAGAATTAGTTGCTGTGGAGACGAGCGAATGGCCAAGAGCTCCAGCATGGCACAGTAAAAAGGACTCAGATTACATCAGGCACCGCTCTGGCTGCTATTCCACTTGCAGGAGATAAAGTCTGCCTGCTAGGAAAGCTGCAGAAGGAAGTCCTGGACCAATCCATGGTGTTTGGGACAGCTAGCCCTGGCACAGCTGGGGAAGGGGCTGCTCTCAGATTGCCTGGTCAGAAGCCTGGGGCTCATCCAGTTGGATAAACCTAGCACAGCTGTGACTAAAGGTCTCCGCTAAGACCCCTTGAAGTTATTGCCAAGCTTCATACAGGCTTCACTGAGCTTTAGATCAGAGCAGAAGCCAGCATTTCTCCTTCACCTCATGACTCTGTATTAGAAGACTCTGAGAAGAAACCTGAGTATATTCATGATTAGGAAGAAGACCAAAGGCAACATGGATACTGAAATCCTCTTAGTCTTTTGGGCAAAGAGCATTTCTTTATGTCTGCTATGTTATTTAGATCTGGAGGAAGGAAAGCGGGTGGAGGGAGAAAGATTTTCTATGAAGAGTCATTACAAACCAAGACCCATGCTCTGGTTACCAAGGTATTTGAGATGCTACCAAAAAAACAAAAAAAGAAAAAAAAAGAAAAAAGAAAAAGACAGACAGACTTCTGTGGGTGGAAATGAGCAAAAAGATCAACTGACGCTCCAGTTCCATGCAACTGTCTTCAGCATAAAATAATGAGAAAAATCCCCATGCAGAGAGATACAAAAGACGCAAGCAAGTTGGCTAGAGAAGAGAAAGACTCCAAAAGATCATCTGCTACTTAACAATAAACTGGAGCCTGTAGAGCTTCTTTTTAGGAATTGACATAGACTAGGAAGTCTCTAAGATCACATAAAACAGATCCATACATACATAAATGTACATATTTACAGAGATACTTATTATGTATGTGGAAAGATCCCTGCAGCCCTTAAGACTTAGAGCCAGTTCAGTTCCTGCTGTGCTCAGAAATTGAAGTTCCCCAGCACATAGGACTGTAGATGCTAAAATTGGGTACCTCCAGAACAACATTTTAATGAAAACTCATTTCCTGAATAGACAGAGTGCATCTGGGACTTCAACTGAATCTCCCTCTTCTCTTAGCACAGAAACATAGGGCCTGGGGTTGCCATAAGCTATCTTGGATGTTCCTAGATAAAGAAGGCATCATACAAAATGGGATTTGTTGCTCTGGTGAAACTCAGTTTCACTTTAAGAATAGTTACAGCTACCTTCTATCTTCTATCATTAGGTGAAACCTATGAGCTCCTTGAGAACCTCTTCTTATGTAGGTTTGGAATGTGACATCCCAGAGAGCAGTATAGGCACCTGGTCGCATCCTCACAAAGGTGCAAAAGGCCATAATATTAACAGGTCAGAACATTCAGTCATTGACTCATTTTCATTTATGGTCCTGCTGAGGAGGGCTGTCTGTTTAAGCGATCATTACAAAGCCCAGCTCCTTAAAGTCCAAGCAGATATGCAGGAGCCAAGCTGTGTTACTGCAGGACTCCATCAGGCTTCTCCTGACCCTGCAGGCAAGTCAGCACAGTCAGCCTGCACATTTCCACAGAGACTGGATTGCAGCGCATGAATCTGCAAACTGCCCCCGGCTCCTGAGAAGGAGCTCAGCACTGAGCAGCTCCGCAGTGCTGATCACAGTGCCTCGGTCACTGTACACTGGAGGTGAGCTGTGAAATGCCAGCCTTGGACAAGCTCTTCTGCAAGAAGGCATGCACACAAGGACCAGTCCTATCACAAATGTTGGTCAGAACAACGTCCCCTAGAATAACAGTGTTGCCTGGTCCAAGCAGGCTTGAACCCCTCCATGCACCAGCATGGACCTGCAGCACAATCTGCCCATAGAAACAGGGGTAGATGAATCAACAACCTCACTGACCCCTTGCAGCTCACCCTGCAAAGCAAGGAACTCACCCAACTCCTCACGCAAAAAGGACTCAGCAGATACAGGAATTTTTACAAAAGGGGCGACTAGGTTAAGCAGAGGAGTCAAAGAGCTCACTGCCATCCTTACTGGAATAGCTTCAGGAGGGGCAGAGGGTGTGCTTGCTATGTGCTTTCAGAGCTCTCTCTGTGAACATCTCCATGCAGGCATCCTGCAGACTGCACTGTCCTTCCCGTCAGACACGGCTTCCTTCTGGGCCACTAGCCCAGTGGAGTGGTTGGCACTGGGGAGGTGAAGACGGTGCTTTGTTGCTGCCAGGAGAAGCGTTATTCATGGTGCTGAGCCTGGTCTACGGCTACTGATGACATTTAACTGATTGACACCAGATTTAGCAGGGACAGCAGTGCCTTTCAGCAGCCTTATCAGACTGTTACTGTCAATAGCAAGGATAGAGAGCGACCTGCAAACACCTAAGCCACTTCTTTATCAGCTCAATCTTCCTTTCATAAATGCTGGTCCTTCCTCCTCCACCCCAGCTCTATCCCACTGTTAGCTCCTCTCCCTTTCCTAATCCAAGCTTCATGCAGGGCCTTTCTTTCTCTGTTTCTTTCTCTGTTCTCACCAACCACGCAACTGCTCCAAACACACATGAATCCTATTGCCTTGTGCGAGCTGCGACGATTCCTTCCTCTCTGATGGCAGAAATCCTGGAGCTGTGAGGAGATCCCTCCAAGCAAAGAACCAAACACTTCCACCCTCGCTGAGTCTCTTCCTCCTCCAGCTCAGGGAAGCATCATCTCCTCACCTTCCTAGAAGTGCCCAAAGAAAGGGTGGTGACTAGGGAAAACACATGAAGGACAAGATAATCTGATTGGTTTTTAACCTGCAAATTCTATAACCCAGCTCTAACAGGGAAAGGAGAACACTTTTTCCCTTAGTCCATAGCCTGACAATGACACTGATGCATTTTCCCTTCTGTGTTTAGTGGTCTCATTATCTGGCACTAATTTGCGTGCTGTCGGGAATGGCTTTATTAGATGACAGAACAGTGTGTCTGTCAAATCCTACTCTATTTTTCCCTTGTTTTCTCCCCCAACATTCATACAATTTCTCGCAAATAATCGTATCTTCCTCCCAAGCACTGCTATCAGCTGTCATCCAGCACCATGCATGTGCTTCTGCCTCAGCTGGATCAGTTACATATCCCACATCACTTTCCCTAGGTCTGTCATAGGCAATTAAACTGCATAATAAGCTACTTTGCATTTAAGCCCATCTGTCATCAAATCCTGTTTAAACACCAAGAGTTACCTCCTTAATGCAGCGACTTCCTACAGACACAACATTTTTCTTCTATTGATCTCAAAGCATTTTACAAAGGAAGTTGAGCTGCCCTGAGCACCTTTTTTTGTGTAGTAATTGATACACACAGAAATACTAAGCAAAACTAACAACTCAATGCCAGGAGACACCAGAAACCCAGGTCTGATATCCGAATCTAGCATTATAACTATTACATCTAGCTGCTTACAGTTTGCAAAAGCGTTTCTCCATTTCTGTATAACAGGACACAGTCAGGATATTTCCTGATAAAATCTGGAAACATCAGAGGTCAAACTTTGCATGTGTGCACCAGTGAGAAGATGACACCCCTTTACACGTCCAAGGAGAAGTTATATTAATACAAACACTCACATACTGGTAAAGAGTCTCTCCAAAGCATCCTATACCTAATCAGCCACACAAGCTGCAGTAAAACTATTATTTGCGGTGAGTAAAACTATTTAGTAAAACCAAAGTCAGAATTTGCATATCATAACTTCAGCCAAGGAAAGGAGTTCACATTCAAACTTAACAGTTCAGTCTCTGCCCTATATGTATTCCTATATTAATTAGTAGGCATACTCAAAATGCTAGGTATGTAATTAATACTAGTGCAATGAAATCCTTGGTAACTGGCCATAGATCTTGTGAACAAGTTTCTTGCAATTTAGTTACTACTTCTAAACAGACTGGAATTCCTCCAGGGCAGCGTCTGTCAGGAGTTTGACATCAGAAATTGTGGATGGCTATAAAAATGGAAACAACTTTTTTTAAAAAAGCCAACTTAGTTTATTTTTTTTGGATTCAGACTTCTTAAACGATTTAGGTCAAGACTGATTCATAGGTCTGGTCTGGTTCCTGCTTTATCCAAATTTATTTGCCCTAGACATGGCAAAAGGGATAGATCCTCCATTCACTGACTTCAAAAGAAAGAAGATCAAGCTCAATATTGCCATCAAAAAAAAGCACAAAAGATGTTAGATCTTTGGATTCTGGTTCATCAGGCCACATCCTAAACAAGACTCCATCCAGCTTCAATGATGTTTAGACAAGCAGAATCACAGTTTGAAATTCAAGCAAACTATTTGATGGTTCAACAGCAAAGCTCCTCTAATTGCAGGCAATAGAGAATTGCCAAGTTTCAAACAAAAGAGCACTGTGTAGAACCCATCTGATTCAGAGGTCAGATGGGGCACCACCTGCTCCTTGCTGTGCAGCCTTTCACACTGCAACATCATGCTCACGAGGCCTTTCCTTCCAGAGGGAATGGTCTCCTAGACCATAATGTGTGGAATGAAGTGGCACCAGGCCAGGAAAAGGATTTTGCAGAGCGGCTGTGGGGCAGGTTTGACTACCTTAATGCTGAGAGACAAAAAGAGGATCAGATGGCACACATGCATCAATGAGGAAGAGTCATGTTGTGCTTGTTTGACAAAGGGGCAGAGTAACGTGTGTTCCTATGTCTCGATGTAGGAGGGGAAATTGCCAGAAAGTTTCCTTATTTCTCCTTCTACTCTTAACCCTTCTTCAGCATCCTTGCAGCACCTGGGTATTTGCAGAGAAGGCAGTCTGCACTGGTCTCCTCACACAAGCTAAACAGCTTTTATGGCTTCTTTGGGAACCAAAGCAAAACAAGTACCATAAGATGAAGAGGAGAGAAAATAAAACTAAATCCAATCTAAGTAGGAATGTCTCCCTGAAAGCAAATGCAAGTAGCTGTTCGTTATGATCAGGTGCAGGTCATTGTTGGAAATGCCTTATTAAGGTATAATTTCCCTTCAGTGACTGAGCCAAGGCCATTCTTTTGGGTTACAGTGGGGAAACACTATCAGACATGCACACTGCCTCACAGAGCTAGCAAGGAGAGATCCCAGTCAGCCAGTTGATGCCACCTGAAATAGTTTTCTACCCGAGATATATAGATATGTCCTAGAAAGAGCCCCGCTCTTGAGCCATGAGACAAAATTGTGAAGATGAGTGCAGTGATCAAGGGCAATAGCTCTCCTTTTAGTGTTTCATCCCTCTCATAACACAGGTGGTAAGAAACATGGTCCTACCTACCAACACTACAACTTCCCAGGAATGGCCAAGGACACTTTGACTTTAGTAAGCATTTCCACAATTCCAATAACTTACTCAAACTGATGAAACACAGACTAAACAAACAGGTAGGAGGACTGAAAACTGGTTGATCTGCCAGGTTCAAGGGGTTGTGATCAGATGCAGAGGCTCCTGCTGGAAGACATTCACTAGTGATGTGACTCAGTAGTAGATACTGGGGTCAATGCTGTTCAACCCTTCATTAATAACTGGATGATGAGATCAGGTGCATTCTCAGCAGGTTTGTAGATGATACAAAATGGGGAAAAGATGATACAAAATGGGGAAAAGATGGTTGTGTTATCATTCAGAGAGACCTCATCAGGCTGGAGAAATGGGCAGAGAGGAGGCCTATCAAGTTCAAAAAAAAGGAAGGGGCAAGTCCTGCGCTTGGGGAGGAATAACTTCATATATGAGAGCAAAGGTTTTGGGCTAAGCAGCTAGAAAACAGCTCTGCGGAGAGGGAGTTGGAGATCACAGTGGACAAGGCAATCACGAGCCAGCAACGTGCTCCTGTGTCAAAGGCCAGTGGTATCTTGGGAGGTACATGAACACACAAGGTGCAGAAAAATGTGCTAAATGGAGCTGGAAGCACTGGAAAATAGGAGTGGATAGAATTGGACAGGCTAACAGCAACCTCCCCATGTCCCCTGGCACAAGGAAGGAGCTGTGGGAAAGCGAGCAAGGCTGGCACAGGAGCAGGTGAGGTCTGGTGTGCCTGTGCTAGTCCTGCTCGGGGGCCAGCACGGCTCCGAGGATGGGAAAAGCAAGGTACCGAGAGAGGGTACAATTCTCTCCAGGTTCACACGTAGCAACAGAGGAAGTTTCTATAGCAACGCCAGAATTATTTTTAGCATTAGTCATACTTCAACAGCAACAACCCACCATGGAGCTGGAGTGGAGGGCTGCATTTCTCCCCCCTCCATTGCTTTTCCTGCTGGTGATGCAGAAACACAGATGAAAGTGTATAAGGACCCATATATGATCTAACCACAACACATAACATCAAAAGGGGAGACTACAAGCAGAAAAATTACTTTTTGTTTTGTTTTTCTCCCCATGCTGGCTCCTTCACTGATGCCCCTTCAGTGAAGCCCAAAGCTCTGGTGAGCTACCAGGTGAAAGCAGAGCTACACAGCTAGCTGAGAGAGGACATTTCTTTGGCATCCCTGCAGCTCCCTTCTCTCTTGATCCGTTCTAAAAATGTACAGGAGAGAAGAAAGGAACCATTGGTGTCCTTCTGGCCCCAGTGGGCAGTGCAGCACGGCCCACGACTGCAGCACGGGAGCTAGATGACAATTATTACAGGGATCTCCAAGGCGCAGGAGGATGCAGAGCGAGAGTGAAGGTGCCAACCACCTTTCCCAGCACCACAGCCATGGGAGAAAAAGTGCCCATACCACTGAAGTGCCCTGGCATTCCTCGTTGGAAAGAGCAGAATGCTTCCACTCCCAAAGGAAGGGGGAGAACAGGATCAAGGACAACTTGGAGCTGATCTCTCTGATACTGCAGATATGAAAAATGCTAAACAAATGCAGCAACATCTCCCAGGTTATCAGTCTCTGTGGCTGTCACTGAGTGCCCGGTCCTTACGCAAGTTTAAATATTATCTTTGTTGTTCTATGCAACCCAGCGCAGCACAAACGATAGTCTTACTTAAAAGTAACAGGACCCAGCGACAAACAGCAGATCCGTGACAGTCTTGGCCAAGCGAAAGCAGGAATACAAATTACACCATCTTGTAAGTATCTGTTATCCACCCACACACACGCAGACAGTTCCTATTGCCACTCAGAAGAACCCAAATCATTAGCTATAAAAATATGTGTAGTGATAATTAATGATTTCCTTTGCATGCAGCTTCTTTCATTTCTTCAGTTAATAATTTCCCTTTGCATGCAGCAAAGACTACCCAGCAGCACTCGGCAATTCATATTGCCACTAAAACGCAAGCAGTTGTCTTTGGGCTTTAGTCCAGCTCCTACCCATACAGGCATACTCAGAGAAAGCAAAGGGAATGCTCATGTGCCTAGCTAGGATGGGTCCCATTGCTGCCCATCTGTCCCCATCGGGGTGTGCTGCAGGCAGCTGGTGGCACCGAGGTGACGGGCTGGCCACAGCGTTGCCCTCGGCAGAGCTGAGCTCACTCCGTGGTATCTGCTGGCCATGCAGCCAGCAAAGCTGATGGCAACCCCATCTCCCTGCAGACCTCCATATACTTGCTCTCGCTTATCACACACACTCGCCCGAGCTGTGACTTCCAAGAGGACCCAGGCCCAGGCTGCACTTAAGCCTGGGAGCAGATAGGAGGGTTTCCCAGGCCGCTGTATAACAGGGCAATGTGTCTGCTTTGGAAGGAGCTGCTAAAGCAGCGGTGCTGCCCCAGGCTCGCCAGCTCCTCCCAGCCGCAGCCTGTGGATCCCTGGCTGCCCAGGGAAGGTCCACAATAGTTGACTAAAGAGTCACACGCTTAGATCCTTTATAGCAGCTTACTTATCCCACTGGAAATATTCACTAAAGTGAAATATTTAAGAATGTGTGAACTGAATCAAGTTGTAAATGGTTATTAAGAAAAAACACCAGCTTGTGATCGAGTCCCTGGAAAGCACTTACTGCTGCTGGCCGTATTCAGACGCACTTCAGACTTACTCCTGCTCAGTCCTGAGCCCAGTTCGGATGAGGGTCACCATGGAGCCCTGCTCACACCGACTGGGAACTGCTCCTGGAAATGGTCAAGTGAGCCAGTTGGAGCAGGGAGCAAGTTTCCCAAGACAGGGTTTTCCATCTTTATTTTCCCAGCTAAATGCAACGTTTGCCATACCATCCACAGCGCTGCATCCAAAGGGCTGCCTTGCTGGACAACGAAATGGGATAACTGCAAATGGTCTCAGACACCCCTAACCAGCAGGGCTGTTCCTGGCGTCGCTTCCCAAGAAGCGCAAAACCTAGGACACACAGAGGAAGAGTCAGGCCTCTTTTGCCCGCCAGCTGATGCCAGATGCAGATTCCTCCACATATTCAGGAGCAGGCGGCAAGTACAAACACCTTTAGGGAAAGGCCAAGTTTGTGTCGTGAGTTAATTGCCCGTATCCACAGCATCCAGAAAACCACAGAAGCTCCTTAGAGACAAGCCTGCTGCCTTGTGAAATTACGGATGCTGCTTTACCACCTCAGTAAGTACTTGCTGTCCCCAAAAGAAAGAAAATAAAAAAGGAGGAGGTTGATTAAAAACAATTTGCTCTTCAGCCTTCGTCCATCTGCTTAAACACACTGATCTTTCCTCAAGAACACTTCGGCACAAGCCCAGTCAATGGGAGCGGGGAAGACGGAAAAGAAGCTCTGTTAATTGGGCTGCTGCCATAAGGGAACCGTATAAGCTGGGAGAGAAAAGGCCTTTCTGGCTGCGTGCCAGCAGAGCTGTCAGACCCGCAGGTGAGCTAATATTAGACGCCACAAATGCAGTCAGAATAGGCGGTTTTGTCTGCTCCCACCCTGGCTCCGTGCGGCTCTTGCCACCGGCCGCAGCGCTCAGCCCCGCGCACGGCTCGGGGCCGGGAGCCTCTTATCCAGGAGCTATTTTCAGACGTGTCAACGAGGAGCAGAACGGCGGCAGTGCCCCGGCCGCGGGGCAGCCGGCGGAGCTGCTGGCGTCACCACGTGAAACCCTGAGCACCGGCCACCTCTGGAGCCGGCCTCCCTCCCCCAGGCTCCCCACCGGCATGACGATATCTGCGCTCCTCACTGCGGCGCGACACCCACCTCACACTGCATTACGTAAATCCCCGTGATAAGGAAAACTTCAGAAGGACTCGGAACATTTCGGCATGCTCCCGCCGTGGAAGGCAGGGATCTCCACGGCTCTGGCTGCTGCTCCAAGTCTCAGCATTCTGGGCGGCAGATTTCATCAACATTTCAGCGGCTCTGGGAGCTGCCTGGGTGGAAAGCACTGGAGAAAGACCAGGCTCCCTGGCAGTTACCCTTTACTTTCCTTCCTTGATTTCCCCTAGACACTCGCCAGGGCTGGAAAGGCTGCATGCAGGAGGAAAACTGCAGTTTCTCACTGTTAGCCCAGGACCATGAGGGCAGTCACAGATGCTGAGGATCTGCATCGATGTTACACCAGCACTTCACAGCCCACACAACAGGTTTATGCTCCAGCAGGTGAGTTTAGTGCAGTGACGGTCCTTCCATGGTTCTAAGCACTCAGAAGCTTTCTAGGACATCACCTGAAATGTATTTAATTTTCAACCCCGCAAAAAGATTTGAGCTTTAAAGGAATACTCGGGTATCCACTGATTAATGGGAGTTTGCCTGGACTAAGGTCAGAAAAATGCTTCTCACTTTCATCCTGGCAACTGAGACGTACCTGGTGTTCCAGGTAAACAGAAATCCCTGCTCTGTATTTGTTTTATAGTACCTGTAAGTTTGCTTTAGCATCTGACAAAAGCAAGTTCTAGTGGAAATTAAATAACCTCAGCAAGGCTGTAAAAGGACTGGATCAGGTGTCCAGGCTTGCCAGGAGATACCTCCCGAGACAGCCTGGCCACAAACTGGTGTATTTGGATTCTGTACTAGCCCAACATCTAACTACTGAAGTTCAGAAAGTGTCGAATCTCACCGGCGCAGGGACAGGCTAAAGATCAAACACTAGATTTTGGCACCAGTTCTGGGCTAGAGAAATGGCAAGATAGACACTTCCCATAGCCAAAGGTGTCCCGGGGAGACTGCAGGAGAGCAGTAACACTGACTCAATGGGGACCAGTCTCCAAGACATCAGTTTGAAGATTTTGGAAGATCTCTGCAACATTACAGCAGAGATGATAATTGAGGAAGAACTGAGCTGAATCAGTGCAAGTTCGCAGTGTGATTATTCCTACCAGATGTCAGAAACAGCAAACGTGTGGTCTGGGGAGAAAAAACACCACTATATAAGCTGGACAGAGCTGCTACTTGGGGAAGTGACCTGAATGCACTGTATTGATTAACATCTTAATCTAGGGATTAGTAAACTAAGGAAGCTAATGGTTGGTCTTTATTCATTTTTCAATTATTTTACCCACTTTGATTCTGAAGATCTTTCTCTTGATGCTGACAGAGTGAAAGCTAATTTCTTAAAAGAAAATTATCTCCTGTTCAAACCAGGACAACCAGCTACAGAGATCCAATGGCAAATAAGCCATCTGACCGCAATCTGCCACTAGTGCTTAGACACCCAGTCAGCCTATGCTCCTCAGTCTCCTATCCCAGAGGATAGAAGGAAAAGAACCAAAAGCAAGAAACATCCTTCTCCTCCAAGCAGCTGCCCTCTCCAGAGCTGCCTCTCCATCCACGGGGCCGCTGTGCCGGGCAGACGAGCGCAGCGCTCCTGGCCTGCTCGAAGCCACGGCAGATTTGACCCTTCCCTACAGAAATAGTGAATTTTTCTAATTAATCATTGAAGTGATTCAATTTTGAGGAATGTTCTCTTGTAGAACTAAAATCCATCCCAGACGACAGCACAGCAAGGCTTTGGACAAAGCTGGGAGGCCAGGAAATAACCCATTTCAGAAACGGGAATTTTCCCCCAAAGAAGGGCCCTGAAACACACACACTGCAAGCACAGACAAGAGTAGAAAAACAAGAAAGAACAAGGCAGAGATGGAGAGAATGACAGAAAACAAGCAGACAGACTTGCTCGGCTGTGGGAGGGGGCCAGGCAGAACTGGGTACCCAAATGTTTCTGCCTGCCTGCGAGTGCTGGGGCTGCTAGTGGGGGCACTGCCCCAGCACTTCCCAATCTGGCACCCGCAGAAGGGAGCTGAGATATGCGCCGTTAAATGGGGTTGCTTTTGCCAACACAGCCCTTGCAACCGAACTCAAAAACCCTGGTGAAATTTGCTAATTGGCACATCAAACCACTGTGATTGACAGCTGCCAAGGCAGCATAGCCTGGTGTCAGCTCAACGACAGCTAAGTGAAGAACGCTGCACATCCCATGAAAGCTACCAATTTATTTTTGTCTGGAAAACAAATGCTTCCCCTTCTTCCTGGGCTGCTGCCTCTGACATTTACCATCTCTGAAGGGGTGATAACTGGCTGCAGTGCTTGATCCAGACTCTGGAAGGTGCTCCTGGGACCCAGCTGGGAGAGCAGGTTGCAAGGGTGGCCCCGACGCCAGGCCAGGAGAAATCTCCTGTCCTATCCCTCTCCCAGAGCTTCCATATAGGCTTTCTCCCCATAAACACTGTGTGAGATGATAGTGAGGAGCCAAGGCTGCACTGACAACCCAAAAATATGCATTTTATTTTGTAATGTCCAATATAAACTACATTTGAGGGAAGAAAAAAAAATTCACAGTGTCTAGGCAAATGCAACGACCTTCCAGTCCCTCCCCTCTTCTCCCATCTCCTCACTTTGGCTTCACACTCTCCAAATGGCCTTTCCACCATGCACTCCTCAGCCTCTGCTCTGGCTGACGATGTCCCCACTCGTTTAAGGGGCCTCCTTCCACACCAGCACATCACACACTCATCGTGGCTGCAGAGCACAGAGCCAGCATCACAGCTCCAGCTCACGGAGCCACATCTGAGCTAGCTTCATACCGACCAGGGACCACACAGATAACAGCACAGTGGTGGCAGGAGCAGGCTGGAGCTCCATCCAGGAGGCAATATCTGGCCAAGACCACAGATAAATATTCATGCAGGCAGCCCGCCACGAGCTGCCTGCTGCCGCTGCCACCCTGCTGCCAAGCCGGCTACACGGTGTAATTGCGAGCACGTCTGTACAGCACGCGGTTCTGGCCCCGTGTCAGACCCAGGCTCTGCAGAAAGCATGAGGACATTAAACAGTCTGAGGTATGGCGTTCTGAGGAGCACCTCACCAAACGGGCAAAATGCTGGGTCACAAGGCACAAGGGTCTCCACCAAGGGTGATCTCGAAGGCCAGGGAGGTTGTTGGTGAGAACCTGTCGCACACAGACTGCTCCCCTGGGAAAGCCACCCAAAGGGTTGGGTGAGCATCTCCTCACTGCAGCAGCAAGATTTCTCATTCCACAGAACAGCTCCATGAGCGGCCATCAGGAATACACATGGATTTGCTTTTGCAAAGTTACCTGTAAAGCAACCAGTTGACCTCCTAAGCAGACACAGCTTGATGCAATAAATTCAAGAGTGGGGCCGGCACTGCAACGGCTTTTCCCAAACTCTTGTTCCATCATTTCCACGAAGCTCAACTTCAGACCCATTGACAGCACTGACTCATGGTCCAGACTGGGGTTTTTTTAATTCCTTTTCGGGAAATGGATTTCTGCCCCATGCAGTAGGCTGATGCTGAGCGTACAACGCGCTCTCAGCCTTGGCAATCAGGCTCTGATCGCAGCAGAGCACAGGGGACTTGTAACAAGTCTGTAACGATAGGTGACCTTCCATGACCCAGGTAATTTGTGCCCTACTTAACTTAATCCCTGGAAATCCTGGACCGTAACCTCAGGACCTGCCTCCAGCACACTATGCTAAAATTAAACCAAACATTTTCCAATGAGATTTGCAGACCTCAGGCATATATTTTTCTTCACAGAAGCTTTGTGTTTTAACTGTTCCCAGCTCAGAGAAATTGTGGATGGGTCTAGGCATGCACACAAGAACTGTCCCCATAGGACAAGGGTCTGCAGCAGCACAGATCTTGTCTGGATGGACTTTAAGAGTTGAAGGTCTCCGTTTCTCTACCCACAAATGGAGATGATTCCTTCACAAATCATCTAATGTATCCAAGATAAAGGTAGGATGAAATTTCTGAAGTTTATTAACCCAAAGTATAATTATTGGTGAAGATCTTAATGACAGAAGAGACTAGTTTCAGAATGAGCAAAGATAATTTCTGATCTATCTCTCTTCCCGTTCTCATGTCCTGTCTTATTGCTCCCAATTTGCATCTGTTTCTCAGGCAAGGACAGAGGCCAGGCAGCCAGCAGAAGTCCTGTGATCAAAAAGCACATGTTCTCTTCCCCCCACCAAGAAGCAGACGAATTGTTCAGGCAGAAAGACACATCCTCAAAAGGATGAACTATATCAAATGAATAGTTAGACAAGACACAATTTTGGCCTAAGTTCAGCTGACCTAAATTCTGCTGAAATCTCCTGCCTAGCATGGTCTGCTGGAAGACCCAAGGCTTTCAGAAGCATCTGACCAATAACAAACACTGCAAACAGAAACAAAGGTGGAAATTAGGTCATCTCAATTTGGGCCAATGCTCTTCATTCTTGACATCCCATCCTCCCTGCTGCTGAGATGAGAGGCTGCTTCCCATCCTGAGGACTCTAGCTGGCAATTATTTTGTTTTTGATATTGAAATGACAACAAGAAGTAGAGAGCAGCAAGGGGGGACCTTTAGAAGGAAGAAAATGGAAAGGGAACTCATTAACCTAGGAAAAAGGCATCAAACAGTTGTGGAAAGAAAAGATGGGGACAGAAACCTTGCTTGTTCCTACTTAGCTAATCAATGTTTCTCCCTTGTCAGCACACAGACCCTTATTCTCATTTAATTCAGGCTGTGACTACATTTACAAGTTGCACACACTCATAATTCCTGCATTTGAGTATGTCCACCAATGTTATGTGCTAACGTGCAGCAAAAGATGCCAGACTGCAGTGATGAAAGGTGATTAGACAGCCAACCTGACACATGCATCACCAAAACTGCATGTGTGCAGTTCCAAATGCTTGGGTTTGTGGCTATGCTCATTTTCCTATCCTGTAATTTCTGCTATAAAGCTAAGCAAGTGCATGATGGAGTCCTGAAACTTCAGCTTATAAACAATGCCTGCAACTCAAGCCAAAACTATTTCCACATTAATCATTTATTCTTTTCAAGCAGTGCATGATACTTTTCTTGACACTTGGCCGCATTTCAGCTATCTGCAGTAAAAAAAAACAACAAAAAACAGTCCTTTATGTGACTTATTAGTTGATTAAGCGACACATAGCTTAAAGGAAAAAAAAAAAACCATACAAAAGGACTCCCCTTGGATGAGGATACCAGGGTTGCTCAAATGAGCCTGACAAGAAAAGGAATTCTCTGGCTCATCTCCTGCCACTCACCATCAGTGATTTAGGAAGAGCTGCTTGACAGTCATTTCCTCCTTGCATTCTTATACCACCTGCCTGTAAAACTACCAGTGAAGAAACCAAATGACTTGGAAAAGGATAACCAGCCATTTGAACTGGGTGCTTTCTTGCCTTTAATTTTTCTAAAGCTCAGATTGAGAATCATCTTTTACCCAGGCACTAAGCCACTCTGAAGCCGAGCTGCCAGAGGACATATTCATGTATGTCTCCTCCTTGGAAGAATCCCAGTATCCATGTCAGTCATCATCACACTCATATTCCACATCAGGCAGCTCTCCTCACCTGCCTGGAAATGTTATTTTCTCAGCCTGCTGCCACAAAGAGACACATTAGTATCAATTTTAGATCAAGCTATTTAAAATATCCTGTTCTTTTCAAGCCTGTCTCCTCTCTCTGGCTCTAACCACAGTCACAGACCCCCTCTTCATTCATTTTAACAACTTGTGCACATCATGGGTGTAAAACTCACATCCTCTAGTGACCGCAGCTACACAACTAGAGGAGTAGGCATCAAGACTTAGATCTTGAGCTGCAATGTCTCAACAACAAAAAGAAATACCTCAGGGGACAGAAACAGCTAGAAAGAACATTAAAAATCCAAGACTGGACAGGGAACAAGTAAACCTTGCAAGAGGGCAGCTATCTAGCAGACACTCTGCCAAGGGAGCGGATACATCACTCGAACACTGATAACAACATGAACTGCACTGGTGAAATCAGCCCCGTTTTAACATGGTGAGATGGCAGGTGAGATAGCTGTCAGCAAGAAACCGGGCACAATCTTCTACAAAAAAAAAGTCAAGTGCAAGAGTCTTGACTGAATCTTCTATGATGCACTTGGGGGTGAAAATCCCTTCTCCTCTGCCACACCCAGCATGAGGTTTTATCAGACATCTCTCTGTCTGTATCTGCAGAGGCTGTTAAATTAATCCCAGCCCTTTTCAGAAATCCACCCACTGTATTCTCCCCTTAGAGACTTGTGTGTCTGCAAATCTGAGCAACTATGAGTTCACATCCTTGAAACACGAGCTGCACAGGGGAGGAATGTTTCAGGCGTGATCACCCCACTGACACCTGGTTACCCCTGTATATTAGTGCAAGGGAGAGGACAGGGACCTTCCCTTTGACTATGACAGCCTGTATTCTCAGTTTTGCCAGGGGGTTTCTTGGAGGACTAGCAACAGTCAACGGGGACAAGAACAACATGGAGATAAAGCAATGAAGAGGTGCAAATAGCCTGAATACACACACACACACACGTTTTGGACATATGTCCAAAATGAAAGGATAGAAGCTTGAATGGGAATGCTTTAGTAATTTGCTTAGTTTTAAACCAGATAGTCAGGCTGAAGATATATTACGGTCAAACATTTTCTTTACCCTTTTCAGCGAAAATACTCTGGCTCACTTCTGCCATTCTTCCTGGCAGAGTGCAGAGAATAAGGAATACAACCACCCCGGCTTGTATTCACTGCTCAGACAAAGCAGACAGGGAAGAAAAGCTTTTAAAAAATGCACATTTTTCAGACTTGCTTTGTATGCCATAAGAAAGGGCACAAAGGTCAACGCCTCTCCTCTTTTCCCACTTATCTTAAACATGAAGCACGTCGCAAGCTTTAGGGTTCAATCCCAATTCCTGCATTAGCTGGAGGAAAACACAACTGATTTATGGGACCATAGCATTGCTTTAGGCCAAACACAACTAGAGCTTCAGCACAGAAAGGTCTCATAAGGCATCAGCCTGGCTGTCCTTTCTGATGGTCTTCTGTTTATGCAGGCAGGAGGCACTTCCTCTGTGCTTTGCTGTGCTTGGCAGCATCTTGGGAATGTCAGGCAGATAGCCTTTCAGGCATGGGAATATCTTGACTGAAACCATAAATAGATCATGTGTCTTCATGCATTGCTTACACTGAGATTATCAGCATATAAACAAAATGAGTGAAAGTGCAATAGCCCATCGACACCTTGCTTGAGGGAGCTATTCTTCAGGACCTATGGTGGCCTCTGTGAAACCCATCCCCAAACTGGTTCCTCAAAAAAACGCCCGGCAAGCACAAAGCCCAAGCTGTAGATACCAGCTAGGAAGGGCAGATATCTCAGCAAAAACACTAATAAAAGCAGTGACATGTGACCAGGTTTGCAAAGGACAGTGCTGGTGTGGTCCAAAGGGCTATCTTTAGTTCCCAAGATGATCTGTGTGCTTGATGCATCCAGTTTTCATAACTGCAGGTTATGAGGTGTAAACATCTTAGAGATCCAAGAGCATTTGCACACTACTGTTTCTAGAGTCACTTATATTTACCAATGGGCTACTTTGTGCTGTGATGAGAGTTTCTTATCTCAAGAGATTATTATGTTCTTCTATGAAAACCTTCATGCTAAGAGAGACTCAGCGGTTCTCCCAAAACTGATAGTGAGGACGAGGTGGCAGAGGGACAGAAGAGAGGACAGACAGCTGGTAGAGACTGGACACTGAAGAAAGAGAAGTCAGGAAGTCAGCAGAGGTAGCAGATCCATTCCCTCAAAGTGGGAGTTTTACCCTTTGGCTTCTGCTGGGCTCATCTATGGCTCCTTGTACCAGACTATTTCTCAATCCCCTGCCCGGCCTTGCATGTTGCCTCTCCAGTGTCTCTTCTCCCAGATGTCTCTTCCAAACATTCCTTACAAACATCCCTCTCCCCCTCAGAGAGCACTAAGGGAATTCACAAAAGAAAGCAGAGAAAACAAATCTAAACAAAATCCTAGGCACTGC
The DNA here is from genome assembly GCA_032273925.1 of Rhynchotus rufescens. NCBI lineage: Eukaryota > Metazoa > Chordata > Aves > Tinamiformes > Tinamidae > Rhynchotus > Rhynchotus rufescens. The sequence goes on along the minus strand of JAVCKT010026604.1, from coordinate 13,695 downwards.
AATCTGAACTCAAGATCACTGACACTTTGCTGTGAGTCTTTTCAATCTCCATTCTTTCAGCTATGCACTTCCATTTCAGCTGTGCCTTTCCACTTCAGTTGCAAACTCTCCAGGGCAACAGCCTCTTTCTTTAAAGTGGCCCTTGATGCATTCTTTGGGACATGATTAGAAACTCAAGTGTGGTCAGGAACATAGATTTCTGGGAGGATGCAAAAGGCCAACATCTCCCTGACTTGATCTCCACAGGCAAGTTTACAAATGGTTGCTTACAAAATGCCAGGAGCAAGATCTTGACCCAAGCAAGTGACTATCTCTCTTTTTTTCCCCCCTCTTTGCAGCCTGCCATCCTTCCTCTTCTGTGTCTGAGATCTCTCATGCCTCTTTCACACACCCTCAGCAGAGCAAAAGACATAAAGTGGCTGGCACTGAGCAGCCATGCACAGACCAGCTCTCATCTCACCTTTCCTCTCAACCTGATACCATGCTCACACACCCCAGGACATCCTTTCCACCTTCTTTCTTTTAAGGGCAAACCCATGGGCTACAATTTCTGAGCACCAGCACAGGCATGTGTGTGTACGTGTGTGTACATGCCCTTCCACAACCTCAGAGATGATTCCCAGATCCTCCAGCCACCACAGAACCTCTGATGGGGTAACACAAGGAACCTCTGCCCTGGGAAGGAAACGGTCCTTTACATCACAGCCTGAAAATCCCAGGGCTAGCTCCACCTGGAATTTAGCAGTAAACAAACTAGTGCACAAGGTTTTCGGATGCTGCAGCCAACCAAGGGTCCCCCTGAAGGCACCTGTGTGCTCTTTCCAGGGCGCCTCATGCCTATGGATTGCCTGCAGGTCACCTATGTAACAGCAAATAGCACAAATTTAAGTGGCTAAAGAGAGTCCTTAAATGTTTTGCTGCTCTCAGCAAAGCCCTTTCTAATAGATACAGCTCTGCTTTTTGCTAACAAGCATCCTTTTCAACTCTCATCTGACCAATACCAAATCTCAGCAATTCCATCAGCCTGTCCCGGCACTCATCTGCCCTGCAGGCTCTCCACAAAGGCTCTGCAAGTCTGTCAAACCAGCCTTGTGTTTGCAAGTTTCGTATTTTTCTCCTCCCAGAGAAGCCTTGGTTTCACGTGTCATTTCAGCTCATACAGATTTTTTGCTGTAAATCAGTCACACATCTCTTTCCCTTCCTCAAAGCCCAGCAGTTTTCCCTCTCAGCCGCGGTCCTGCAGCTCAAGCAGTGCCTGCCATGGCCCCCCAAGGGACCAGAGCAGCAAGTCAGGGATCTCCTCCTCATCCCTAATTCCTCTCTGTAAAATCTTGTAGGCTTAAAACAAAGATACTTTCACACATATCTTAAGTGACCTTCAGCCCACCGACAGCTCTTCCCGATGTCCAGTGCCATGCCCTCCCTTCTCCTCCGCCACACACCCTCTTATTTTTCCTGTATAATCCATATAATATAGACTTCCCTCCTTGACCCTACTTGTTACTCCAACTTCCTTTAAATGTCTTTTCAACACTTTACACACTAAAAGTATTTGTTACAATCTCCATGAGGTTTTTCACTGCACTTTCCCCCCCCCAAGCCATTGCTGAGACCACCTTCCTCAAAGCTGCTCACAGACCCGTCCAAGCCAAACCCAAGAGCTGCATCCCTGAACCAGCCTTGCCTTTGCTGCAGTCTGCTATGACCATCCCATACTCTCATCCTCCCCTGGCTTTTGCTCTTAGCTTTTTTTAATTCCATTTTCAAGTTTGGGAAAAAGAGTGGTGGGAACTCCTTCCTTTTCACCTTTTCCTCCAGTACAAGCTCTATGGCTTGTAGCCATTACTTAAGCTCTGTTGTAAGCATAAAGTCCATTGCCACTTCTATACAGGCAAGTTCACAGATGAAAGTGTGAACTTCAGACCTGTCCCTTCTTTCAGTACAAGAAGACCGGACAGACCCTGCGCTCACTCTGCACAAGCCCCTCAGCAATACTACAGGCTTTACAAGTGTTACAGCTTTGGCCAGTCCAATTGAGGAGCCTCCCTCAGATCTGCTCTGGTTTCCAGCTCTGTTTATGGGACTGCCCTGAAATCTCTAGTTCTCACCTCACTCCTAGGCTCTGTCTCTCAGTTACGATCTGCAGTACTCCCTGCTATCGGTTCTTCATCTAATTCCTTTCCCAGGCACTTGGACAAAACTGTTCAGTGTTGACTTATAACATTTATTTTGTCCATCTCCAGGAGGACAGACAGTTATTTTGCATCAATCCATATCATGTTATTATTCTTGTCAAGCAAAACTACGCTTTTCAGGAATCAGGTGCTATTTTCCCCCATGATCTCAAAACTGATGCTAGCTCAGGTTCTTCCTGGGCAACGTCAACTTCATGAGTTACATCCTTTCTGGCTGGATCAGACAGAGACACAGAAGAGAGAAAATCTCACATCTAAGCAGCAGAAGACTCCAGCGAACCACGAAGCTGCTCATTCCTCCGCACAAATCCACCAGCTCTGCCCTGCACATCACACAAGGCTACCAAGCACTAGCAAGTGCAATGTGGAAGCCTTCCAGATCTTGACATGACAAATCATGCCCTTAATGAGAGGGCCATAAGACAATAGTGAACTTGTGACATGCTGGATTCTAACCAGCTTTGACAGGACAATAGGAAAAAAACATAAATAAAGCAGAAGAATTGTTGGACTGCTTTCAATCTGTGAGAAAGTGACAAAAGATTAGGTGACCTAACCCAAAAGAGAGGGGAAGTCTATTTCAAGGAGAAGCTTGAGTGGAGCCCTGATCTTCTCAGATAGAGCCCCAGCCTCATTTGAGGCTAGAAAAGCCAAAGCTCATGTGGAGGGATCCACCTCAAATGCCCTGTGGTGAGCAGTCCCCACTTTGGTGGAAAGGATGCTTGGGAATCTGGCTTCAGATAGGTGGTAACATCAGGAGATTTCCTCTGTGTCGTGCTTGCAATATTCAGAAACTGCAAAATTCAAATTAACTACTCCAAAACTCATTCTAAAAAAAAAAAAAAAAGTATCCCTTTTCATTCCATTGTGAACTTTTACTTAGGCTTTACTTAGTTTTCCCAGAGAAGTTATATGCTTAGTGCCACTGTTCACTATAAATTCAATTTATATTGAACACTGTTCAATATAAAGCCAAGACGATCAACTAGTTGAATCCAACCCTCTTAGAAAGAGAGGAAAAAAATGCTATAAAAATCCAAACTAAAATAGATCCCACATAAAGTATATTTTCAACACTTCATTTCCAGGACTCAGACTGAGAAAAGTACCATGCCCAAATAATAAACGGAGGTTCCCAGGTGGAACAAAGCACCCAACAGCAGGAAATGCCAGACTTCAAATTTATCCTTCGCATGAGGTGAAATTTGTCCTACGCATTAGGTTAAATTTGACATCCAGGGAAATCTCAAACATGCAAAACCAATTGCACTGAAGTATTTATCCCTGCCATGGCAACAGGGGAAAAGCTGTGAAACACCTACAGTCTGCGGCACACCCACCAGCTGAAACCAGCATCGGACATGGATGAATTCAGTCATTTTGAGTCAGCGAATTAATGGGCCATGCATGCCATTGTGAGAAGGGCTAAATTTGGAGAGTTAAACACACGCCGCAACACACGGTGTGTTCACCTCCATGCTGAACTACAGCCAATAACCCTTGATCCACAGGCTTTTATTAAATTTGCTCAGTTAATTTCATAGCTTAAAAGGCTACTGAATACCTTGGGGAAAGAACACCACAGAGACAAACGTAATCACATCAAATCCACTGGATGCAGCTGAGGCATCTGCGCAGTCAGTTCAACTGTTTTCTGTATAAAGCAAGCTCAGAGTGGGCTAGTTGGCCAAACAGCTCTGCTGTGCATACAATCCCCCTTGCCATCTAAGCTTGACATCTTTGCTCTCCTCACAAATTTGAGCCTAACTCACCCTTTTACCAAGCAACATGCTTTGAAAGGAAGGTGTGAAATACCTGCTGTGGAGAACTGTTATTATAAAATACACCAAAACTTTAAGTGCTTTGGGTCCTTGTGCATCACCAGTCTGAGATAGCAAAAAGCTGGTCAGGACAAGGAGGATCAGCCACCCTGGCCAACCCCTTGGCAAGTCACCTGCAGTCTCACGTGCAGCAAGACACCAGCCCTGGCTCTTCTGAGCTGGCACGAGTGCTTTTCCTAGTGGGCCACCATTTCTTTGGGAAATTCAAGGCATATTTCCCAACTAAGCAAACTTGAACCCTTAGCAAAAAGATAAAAAAGGAAAAAAAAGAAAAAAAGAGAGACAGCTCCCACTGGGTTTGGGGCAGGATTGTCTTTCTCATCTCCAAAGCAGCCAGTTAATGTTTCCTTTAGCGAGTTATCTTTGCAGCCAGGAAGTAGGCCTTTCCATCTGGACAGCGTCAGTCTCTTGGCTGATTCTGCCTAAATGTTAACAAATCCCTGCTGCTGCCTTTATTTCTCTTCCTCAGGGATACTTGGAATTTTTATTTTTCTTCAGAACCACTGAGGAATTTCGCAGACTCCTGTGGTCTTGCGGAAGGACTCACAGAGAAAGAAAATCACACTAGGTCTTAAGGTTATCTTTTTCGTCTATAAAAAGGCCCAGTACAAGGCACAATCAGAAAGAATGCCTGTGCAAGACATTTGCAAGGCCTTTGGAGATTAAAAAAATCATTAACTAAATGGATTTCATAGAGAAATCCCACAACAGAAAACAGATATGACCATATATGTGCATATATTTGCAAAGATACCATGAAGTTCCTCTACTGAGGATGGATCTTTTTGCAGTCAACACGTACGATGAAGAAAGGCACTCGCAGCTGATAATGGCAGGTATTTCTTTTTCACCCTGGAGGACCCAAGGTGCTAACTCAGGAGGTCACACAAGAGCAGAGGAGCCAAACTTGTTTTAAAAGTTGAGGCAAAACTACTGCAGTATAGCTCACATCAGGCTCTAGCCTTTGCCACCAGCATCCGCGAGTTTTCATCTCCTCCACATTAGCTGTCACTTAGCTGAACAACTGTCCTGTTCCTGTTAACTGTCCCATGCTGCTTCTGGAATATTGAAGATGACTTGCAGACCAACTAGAGAATTTCCTCTTTTATGCACCAAGCAGGTGGTTAAGGAGCTCTCCCCCAAGGATGGTGCCATGCAGCCACACACAGGCTTCACTTGAGGTGATCCCTTCCAAGCAGGTTTTCCTGCACTGCACTTTCAGGCATCTGAGAAGGGGACATGAATTAAACTGCTTTGGTTTTAGCATAGTTGTCCCAATCCCAAACATTAGAAACTTCAGAAGAACCTTCACTGGCAAGTGGCATTTGTAAAAAAGTTCAGTCATAACCCAACATTTTTTTCAGATAAAAACACTCTATAGGAGCAAAATGTTTAAGTCAAGTTTATCTTCTCCATTATAAAAACCGGCTCAAGACATGACCTAGAATGGCAGGTAAGCAGGATGTAACTCTGGATAGAGGATGGCAAGTCAGAAAGGCACTTTCATAGAATTAAAGTCTTTAAGAAGTTAAACTAATTCCATTAAGAGTCATTTCCACCATTTCATGTTCTACTTAATAATTACGTGAATTTGGGAAATATATCTAAATAACATAGAAAAGATGTTTCTTGGAGCAGAGGAGCCAGCGTGTTTAGATAGGGAAGTTCTGTCCTTTCAGAGAAACCTCTCTATTTTCACAAGATAAGAAACGTGCTTTTCTAAAGGAAAAAATACTAATGGCCAAGAGTGCCTTCTCGCCAAGTGGAGCAGTCCCATGGATTTACTGCCCCTGGGCTGACCACAGCCCTTGGCTCCCTGCAGGCCGTTCTAGGCAAGCCGCGGTGACAGCACGTTGGACAGTCATTTCTGTGCAGCAAAACCACGGCCACAGGAGGTCTGCAGCAACTAGGGATCTCATCCTGTTCCAGACACTGTTCTCACAATCTCAGCAGCGCTGCAAGTTTTTTTTCCACGAAAATTTCTCGTTTCAAGGTCAAAATGGTATTTTGTCATTCCTGGGCATTTCTGTGGTACCACACTGCTTACTCCAAGCTCCTAACTTGAATTGTTTTTGTTGTTTGCCTCCATGAATCACAGATATCCATTCTGCAACGTGTCAGCAGGCAAGCTACACTGTGGAAGCTGTAGACGTGATGCTTACTAGAAGGAATCCAGACTGATTTTGTGACTGGCTGATCCAGATTACTCATATCCCGGAGCAAAATAATCCCCCCTCAGGAAATGCTGTCAAGGACTAAGAGAAAGGGAGAAGAAAATGCTCTTTATGGCATGCAAGCTTCTCCAAGAAAACTGGAAGCCGCATACCTGTGTTGATCCTACTGACAACGCAACGAGAAGTCAGCTGCTAACAGGCAACACGGAAGCCGTTAAAGGCTCATACTTACAAAGGACTTTTTGATAATATTGCTTTGCAACACGCTGCAATTGCATTGCTTCCACAGGTAAGCGCTTTCCATCGGGTAAGATGGACCGTTCCTATTAGGCCACCGTGATGCAGAAAGCTCAGGCCTAGACAGAGGCCCACCCAACCCAGGAGCTGTTGTGCTCCAGCCCTGAGCCATTCTAGCAGTTTGCCAGTTCCTCCACCAGCAGTTTTGCTCCTTCACCAACACCAGAGCAGGGCAGCCCTTGCACAGAGGCCACAGGGACAGACTGCACAGCCTGGCAGGCCTCGCGCTGCTGCCATACGACTGCATGGCAGCAATTACTGCATTATTGGAGATCTTCCCTGCAGCTCCAATGCACACACACATATGCACCCAGTCACTGAAAACAGCAGCTGAATTTTAAATACTGGGGAAAAAAATATGTCCTGTAGGTGCAAAGGAAAGGAGATGGGAATGTGGGTTGATTATGCTGAGGAAAATGCTCTCCCAGGGAAAACAGAGGGCACCTCCCACCCCAGCCCACCTGGGATTGCTGGGCTTTTCCCTGCCCGCCTAACATTTGCCCTTAAACAATGAGGCTAAGTGACCACTCTTGTTAATTGGTTGAAGGGCGACTGTAACCTTTTGTGCCAGACATAGGGGCACACCCTCTGCTCCAAAGAGTCTGCCACAAACAAACATTTGGACAAAATGTACTTTTTCCCCCCTCTCCTATCTTGGAAAAAATCAGAAAAAAAAGGGGTCAGTCATGGCGACATGGAGACGCGTTTGTGTGCTTTTGTCCAGCGTTTCTCAAGAACTTCCCGAAAGGATCAACAATGGAGACCAGGGTCAGCCCAGCATCATCACAAGTCTGCCTTTTCTGCTGCCTCTAGAAGTATTAAAAATGCAGAGACTAAAGGGCTAGAATAGAAAACAGATCTGTTGCAGAATATGTAAGAAGACAGCCTGCAAATCCATGTATTAGCATCAACATCTGCAGTAGCAAAAAAACTGTTATATGCAGTAAGGCAGATAATTTTATTTTCAGGCCTGAAATAATTTGCTCTGGGATGGAAGACGGGTACAGCCATTTACCCAAGAATACATGTATTGCACAGAATGAAAGTGGAGGAAGAAGAGAGGCTACAATGATCGTATTTCCATTCGCCAAACCATACCAACTGCACATTGACATCCCCACAGTCGATATTGGGGAGTTTGCACTTTTTTCCCCCATTCTACAATTCATAGAGGGGAAGACCCAAGGAATATGAGAAGTCTCAGCCCAGCCCCTGGACTACGGTGCTGGTGCCTGCTCCCAGATGGCTCCCAAGCCGCCCACCACGATGCCGTTGTGCATTATCAGCGAGGCACAACTTCCCATGCACATTAATGAGAAACACTGCTGTGCTACCAATTTGTCTGGCTTGGTCTTGGCAGCGTTTCGAGGTTGAAAATCCCCTAGTTCACACAGAAGGTCTATTCACCCTGCTGCTTAATCTGTCTTCGCTGGAGGAGATGAACTCCATGGATAAACATGCAGTGCTGTATATAAACAGCCCCAGGCCCATGGACAGCCAGCATTAAGTACAGTTCTGCCTATATGTGGGTCCATATGTATGTCTGGGAAAGAGGCTGTTTGCTTGTTTATTATAGTATTCCCAATGGTAAATGCAAAGTTATCCAAATCTCAGGCCAGACTCCAAACTTGGAGATAAACCCTGACCAGAGAAGGGCTGACAGGGAGAGACAAGCAGGCGACAGGATACTCTGCTGTTTATTGTGGTTGGCAGGTTAGCAGAAATTTAACTCTAAAACAAGACTGACAGGGGAGAAAATAAATAAATAAAACCCAAGGATCATCCTCATGTCTGGAATTTATGATTGAAAGGAGGAACGTGGATCACAGGAAACAGTCAGACCTGGAGGTAGCCAGTGTGCATGGGACACACATAGCCACACTGCTGCTCCCTGAGCTCAGCCCAGTGCCTAGGAAAAGCAGAGAGTGGAAACATCATGTTTTGTTACTCAATATTTGCAGAATTTACAAGCTAAAGAAAAGGCAAGTCCTCGCTGATTCCTTGAAATTGTTATGCCTTTCTGTTGGTTGTTTAGGTACTTTCAGTGTTAATACTGGTTTCTCTCAAAAAGCTCAGAAATTACAAATAAAGCGGGGCGGGGGGAAGGAGAGAAAGCCCCAAAAACACAAAAAAGGAGGAAATACCACATGTGACTTTGCACAAAATCATATTTCAGGCTGAGACGAATCCTGTTTGCAACAGTGCTGTTTTGCTTGTGGGGTGGTTTGTGCATACACAACCACTCTGGTTTGGGCAAAAGGGATTAAAATGCACAACATGCCTGCTAAACACACCCCAAGACATGGCAAACACCCTCACATCCATGGTGCAACAGTCAGGTCACAGAAATAAGAAATGATAGAGACCAGTATGTGACTTGAAAAGAGTCATTTTGCAAGATATTAGCTATTTGATTTCCTCATGGTCATTTTTATTTCAAGCAAAATGCAGTGCATGAAGGCAGTGATTCCTCAATAATCTGCACATCTTGTTTTCCTACATAGAGACAGGAAAGGAAAAAAGGAAGCAAGGAAGGAAAAAAGAGCAAGGAACTCTGAATGAATCTGGCAATTTTAAGCAGCTCACATCCAAAGGGCAGGGTTTTTCCAACTGCATCCAATATGGTAACACAACTCTTAAAGGGAGGCGGGGGGGAATAAGAAAAGGGTAGGGAGTAGAAAATTGCAATCTGCTGCTGATTATTATTCTAGAGGCAAGAAAGAACACAACAAAATGGAAACAAAACAACGGGGTGGAGGGGCAGGCCCAGGTTTTAAATGCAGGGACTACCCTGCCCGTATCCTCTCACATGCTGCATTCCACAAACTTGAGCTACAGCCGGCTGCAAACACAGAGCAAACCCACCAAACCAAGAGACGAGCTGAACCGGCGATACGCTGTGCATCCTGCATCCAAGCTCATTACCAAGCACCGGGAACACACTGTGCTCTCGCCGATTTGTTCCCAAGTGCTTCCAAACAGCCTCCGACAAAACAAGAAGGGAATAAAGGGAAGCCGGGGAGATGACAGTGAATAAATCAGATGCACGTGGCCTCCCGCGTTCATCTCCCAGCATCTTGCCACTCCACGAAGCTTTGTGCTGGGAGCAGGTCAGGGGGAAGCAGCTCTGCCTTCACCTTGGGCTGTGGCACACGGCACCCAGCACCACCACTGCTCTCCACTGCCCACCACGGAAGGGGAAGCCACGGATCCTACAGACCTGCTGCGGGAATTAGTGCAGGGAGTCACGCTCAGGTCCCTGTGCAGCTGCTGCTAAAATGGACCTGTGCTGTTAATGCAATTGTCTGCATCAAGGCTGCTCTTGGGGAGCAGTCAAAGGAGCTCCCAAAGGCAGTCCCAAGGCTTGCAACTTAAAGGAAACTCCTACAAGACACAGTTGGGTACATGGGGACTGGTGTGAGAGAGCTTGTCAACGATAAAGCTAAGGAATTATATTTGCTGCTGATTCAGGAGTTAAAGAGTTTTGTTTGGTTTTCAGCAAAATGTGGGCTTTCTCAGAAGAGTTGACTGCCCCAGCTTTGGAAGGGATTTATTTATGCACTTCTAAAGAAAAAAAAAGCCTAGAAAACTGCTCCAGAAGAGATGCATGCATTAGCACAGAGAAAGGCACATGGTTTCCCTTGATCTGGGGGCAGCAGAAGGAAGTAAAAAAAATAAAAACAAAAGCACTTAACTACTTTGTGAATCACACCTTAATAGCCTAGCAGGCAAACAGTTTCAGCTGCACATGTCTCTCTATCCTCTTTTACACAGCACATGACAAGACCAACACTCATACATCACTTGCACAGTTAAATTGTCTTAACACAAAGAAGACTCAGTACAAACCGCCGAGATCAAGTGTTCCAACCCATGAACTGTGGCCCCTCTGCCTTCTCGTTTGATTTCTTACCATGCCCATCACAGGAAAGCAAACAAGGATTTTCTGCAGCAGACTTCTTAGAAGTGATAGGAGAATTGTTAAAAATGGATAGCAATCAATTTATTTCCAGGTGTCTCTAAACCTAAATATGAACCGACCACAGCAGGGCACAAATCTGAGCAGGTACTGGGGGGTCTGGGGGTGCTGCAGGTGATGCACAGTGCAAATAGAGCACCTTGCACCTCCCAGAAGCGTGGACATCCATCCTGTCTAAAACTCAGGAAAACACCTTTGATCCTCACACAACATGCAATACCCTGCACTTTATAAAGACAAATTTTGGAGGCCTTTTGGTGTTTTAGGATTTTGTTTTCTTTTGTTGTTGTTTTTAACCTGCAATCCCCAAGACGAGCTCCAAGCATCCATGATTTTGTTGCAGGAGTCCAGAACATGGAGAAGTTGAAGAGCAAGTAGCCGGGCCCAGAGGCCACAGCCTGACAAAACAACACATCATTTGCTAGCAAACAGATTCAGCTGAAAAAGCTGGCTGTGCACCAGAAGGCATGAGCTCCAAGCTAAACCTTTCCACAACTTGCAGCACAGCACAGTGCCCAGGAAGGAGCAGGCAGGGCCAGCCCAGGTTTCCTGCAGAAGCCAAAATCGCCTGTTCCAGCCTTGCCCACCCAACTGGGGGGCTGAAGAGCAGTTTCTGCCCCCAAGGGCTCAAGAGTCATTTTAGTGCACAGCAAAGGATTCTCTACAAGGAAAGCAAAACCTCACTGACCACAAGCCACATCCCCAGCTCACAGCAACCAAGACACCTAGACTGAAGTCTACTGGTGTGCAGCAGTCTGCTAGGAGTGATTTCATTCAGCATTCATCACTCAGTTTCTGGTGCAATAAACCCTATCTGGAACATAAACAGTAAAATGCATAGCCCCTTTCAGCACAGAAGATTTTAAAGCTCCAAGAAGATTGTTTTATCCACCAGCAGCAATCAGTTGCTGGTGGGACAGAAGACATCAGCTGCTCCAGCAACATAAAATACAACTGCAGAGAGAGACAACTGTAAAGCAGATGAAACTATGCAGGAGTCTTTCAAAGCACTAAAATTTGTATAGGTCACCAGGGCCTCACAGCTGTCATGAAAAAAGGAGCGAGGAGCTTTAATCACTCTTTGTGATTCTTATCTGATATTTCCCTACCTTCTTCTACATAGCCTGAACACATTCCCAAGACAAAGTGTAATGGGCAACTATTATGCCAAACATCTGGATGTGTTAATTACGGATTATTAGAGCAGATCTGGAGCTCCTACCTTGGAAGCTGCTGAACTTCCCTCTCTTTGTTTCGTTCCGCAGGGACATTGTGCCATACATGCCCGGACCTTCCGCAGCTGCTTATCCCCAGAAGGCTGCTTTCAATCCCAGAAGCTGAGAAGGCACCTGGCTCACTTTTACCCGCTACCAAGGAGCGATACCAACTCCACCGGCAGGTCCTGGCTATAGTTTCAGCTCTAGGACACTGAAACCCCACGCGTTTGGTGGCCAAGCCATCCTGGCAGGGTTTCTCGCTTCCACTACCAGAGCCTCCCTCAAGGAAATGAGATACTCAGAGCAAGAAAGGAATTGAATCCCCAAGGAAAGCCACAACACCTGCCTACCGTCTGGGCATGGAGGGATTAGTTACAGGTGCACCAGGTGACTGAGGATTCGTAACCCATCTCCCCAAGGCAGGACAAAGGCAAGTGGGTTTCTGCACGAGGGGGATCATCAATAATGCAAACAGGGACGTAGCTGGTGTAGCTTGATCTGCCCATGGAATTATAATGCTGCATCTCATGAATTGTGGTTGTGGGGTTGCAGCTACCCAATTCATGTCTCTTGAGATGCCTCCTCTGAACCCTTTGCCAAATGTTCTTGGATAAACTGATGACAACCACCAGGAGATTTAGAGAAGCAGTGCTTCTGTTTTATTGGAAGAAACGGGGGCATCTTTTCTCTGGGTAACTTCCAATTACTCACAAAACAGCCAAGCACAAAAGTCAGCATCTAGGCTAGGCACCTTAACCCTCAATGGCAGTGCTCTGCTCCCTGGATGATCCCGCTTGGCACATAAACAACCAGCAGCAGAGACACAGGCTGTGAACTGAGCAGCTCTACTACCAGTTCTAGAATGATCTGGACTTTAACCCAGCACTAAAGTGAATTCAATTCCATTCTGTGTTAGCTGAAGAAGTCTGACAATTAGCAGACAACAGGAGATGCAGAGAAATTTTCAGAGCTAGAGCCTTAATCTTGAGCAGTTTCTAGCAGAACTGCTCCTCCGAAGGCTCCGAAGCTTCACACAGGCCATGTCCAAGCCAGCAATCCAGTGCATCGCTCCACCGAGCGCAGGAGCCCCGCAGGAGGAAGCAGCCCTTGCCACGGGCTACGTGACGAGCAGCCCAGAGCGAGGACATTTCACACACAACCGAGTGGTTACCAGTGAAGCTTCATTTGAGGTTACCCAAGTCTCACTGGAGCTGCCTAAGGGGAAGAAGCTCTAATTCAATTTCCCAATGTAAGTACTTATCCACCGCAGAGGAGAGGTTTGAAATAACCACTGGAGAGAGATTCAGACAAAGAATTCCCTGCAGTACCACCATCAAGCCATTAAGAAACTTCTGCTAACACAGAAGCAAACTGATGTTGATGCTGTTTCTGCAACAACTGCTTTATAACTTGTTGAAAAAAAATAGAAAAGAGAAAAGAAAGAAATGTCCAAATGTATTTAGAGGCATTCCTTAGATCAAATCTAAGATTCCTTAAATCCAATCCTCTTAATAATTTGAGACCTTAACCATTAGGGAAGAAGGGTACCATCTACATGCCCAATATATGAAGGTTGTTTAGGAAGCAGTTTTTAGCAGTTACTCTCAGATGTTGCTATCATGTCAATGAAGAATATTCTGAGGAAATGTTTTAAAAGAATTTTAATTGAAATACTGCTTAAAAGCATGAGCAGTTTTTTCTCTAGTTTGTGTGGTTATACTTTCCAGGCAGAAAAACAAGTGATGCCAAGAAAGACAAAATGAAAAGTAACAGGAACATAGCAAGACAGATGTCAAGAAACTTATCCACAGATCACTATAATTTTCCAGAGACGTTGTCAGTGTTCATGCCTTATATCCTGCTCCAAGAGTAATAATTCTGTTGATACTTCTTTATGTCTGAAGCCTCTGCTCAGGCAGTAGGTAGGACTGTTGCCATTGCTTTCAGCGGGTCAAGAAAGATTTAGCTTGGCAGCTCTTTGCTGGTCAGGCC